>JANTPM010000244.1:9340690-9352051 GCA_025434745.1 Erythroxylum divaricatum | reverse complement strand
ATGCATATGCAATAAACCGGTTCCTCTATAATTAGAGGCCAGTAGCATGCTCAGTCAGTCAATGCAATGCAATCTATAAGTCTGACCTACAATTACCAAAATGCCCTTGTTAACAGTAACGGGATGTTACAGTAAGTTTGTGTTGGTAAAGGGTGTTTATTTCTATAGGTGGGAGTTTTATTATGTATTGGTGGATGATCATTAGTTGCTGAGGGGGATGAAGCTCGTGGGTATTCCAGCTTAGGCGAAGTTTTTGCGGTCACGAGCACATGAGAGATCTAGTTCCATTTACTCCCATCATCTGTAAAAGGGGCTTGGGTTCTCTTTTTGAACCAACTTTGGCTTTTTTTTTTTTCAGTAGATGTACGATCATCAGTATTCCTTAACTGAACAGAGCTTATCTAGTTTTTCTTGTCTCTAGAATCCTTCTCCTTCACTTCAGCATTTTCATTGTCATCATAGTTTTTCTTCAATGGAATGAACTCTTCTAAGAGTGGTTTATTCTTTCATGCTATGCATTGCATTGCCTCTTCTTTCAGAAATAGAATCGCATCGTTCAAGAGGAGTAGGCAAAATGGGAGTTCGTGTTTACGCATCGATCTTCCTCATCTCATCTTCTGAAACCTTTCCAAAACCATCAACTCTAGACACCTTGTCGGAGACATCTCCAATCACCGACAACTCCTTAAGTAGTAAAAAAAGTTGGCCTAAAAGCCAAGCTCATGGCTGAATTTCGACGGAGTTAAAACGTTGGACCTCACGTTGCTCGTTCTGGCCAAACGTCTTTCACTGACGTATAGCGTCTGACACACCAAAAGTCCCCTCCATTACCCTCCTTGAGCCACCTGACAAGTCTACTATGGTGAGAGAGAGGCAGTCTACCGTTCCTTTTAAGTACAGTTGGTCGCCCACCTTAGAACCGAATGCGGCTATTTATACAAGACAATCCCCTGGCTGTTTTTCCTTTTAACTTGACTCTTCAAGCATAATCAACAGTTGAGGCTTTCTTGGAGACATAGCGTTTACAAGCATGGTTTATTGTTATTTCCTTTTCTTATTAGTCCAAGGTACTTGCATGGGCATTGATTCTTCAATTTGTTTTCCTATATGTCCTTCCTATATACGATTTTTACTACTACGAATACCACCACTACTACTACCACCACCAATACTATTACTACTACTACCACTACTACTACTACTACCACTACCACTACTACTAGTACCACCGCTACTATGACTACTACCACTACTACTACTACCACTACCACTACTACTACCACCACTACTACTATTACTATTACTACTACTACTACTACTACTACTACTACTACTACTACTTATTATTATTATTATTATTATTATTATTATTATACTACTTTTATCCTTTTATTGAGTTTCTTATTAGCTTTAGTTTTATCATTATTTTCTTTAGAATTTTATTACAGTTTATTATTATCTCCTTCTATGGTAGGGTCTATTAGTTGTAGCGTTCAAGGAATTCTTAAAAGAGTACGTGCGGGAAACGTAAGAGTCACAGGTTAGGAGGTCGAATCTCACGAATGGAATCAGTACAATTAGGTCGGTACGTGCAACATCCAGGAATTCAGACGGAGATGATGTAGTAAGGATAGGCTCATGGAACGTGAGGACCCTCATGTCCTTATAATTGGTAGAGATTTTAGATAAGTATAGGATCCAAATAACATGCATTCAGGAGAATAAATAGGCAGGAGCTAAAGCAAAGATTATAAGGGGTTCAAATTATGGTACTCGGGAAGTACACAGTAGCAAAATGGGGTAGGTATTTTAGTGGACAAGGGATTGATGAATAGAGTAGTGGGAATCACAATGGTCAATGATAGGATAATGGTGACAAAAACAGTGTGGTTCTCAATGTAGTATGTGCATATACACCTCAAGCTGGCATCGACGAACATCAAAAGCGTACATTCTGGGAGACGCTGGAAGGGGTGTTTTTACAAATCTCTAATACTAAGTAGATCATCCTAGGAAGGGATTTTAATGGGCATATAGGGGTCGATTCAGACGGTTATACGGGAACACATGGGGGCTTCGAATACGACACTAGAAATGATAGTGGGGTTGATTTATTGGACATGGCCGTAGCTTTTGAGTTGTAATACTAAATTCCTTCTTTAAGAAAAAAGAAGAGCACTTGGTGACGTTTCAGAGTAGCACAACCAAGATGCAAATTGATTATCTCCTTGTCAAGACAAGAGCCAGATCATAATGCAAGGATTGCAAAGTACTCCCGACAGCATGCCTATCTACCCAACATAAATTGTTAGTTTTGGATATAGGCATCAAGGATTGGAAAACACAGCTGGTGCCTAAGCCATGCTGCAGAATCAGATGGGGGAGACTCAAAGGGGACATGGTGGAACATTTTAGGACTTAGATCGGGAATAATGCACCATGGGGTGTACGTGGAGATGCAAAAAGGATGTGGCAAGAAGTAACCCTCGTAGTGAGAGAGATTGCCACTAAACTCCTAGGGGTTTCTAGAAGATGAGGTGGACGTCAGATGGAATCCTGGTGGTCTGACGAGGTCCAAGGGGTGGTAAAGGGCAAAAAGAGAGCATTTAATGATCTACTGACAAGTGCAACAGAAGAGGAGCGGATAATTAATAGAGTTCGGTATAAACTGGCAAAACAAAAGGCAAAGAAGACTGTCTCAGTGGCCAAAGGAGAAGCGTATGAGAATATGTACAGGGATTTGGATACGGTCAGAGGAGCACAAAGAATTTTCAAGATATTTAGAGTTAGGGCACGTGAGATGGTAGATTTTAACCAAGTTTGTTATATACGTGACGAAGAGGGACAAGTACTCACAGATGACCAAGCCATCAAGGGGAGATGGAAGAGGTACTTTTATGGCCTATATAATGAAGACATAATGGCCAACATAGAGTTAGGGGAACCTCCCGTGTCGGGACTTTGTCTAAATAGGAACTTATAAGGGATGATCACGAGGGGAGAAGTTACAAAGGTATTGAGGGGGATGGGGATCGGAAGGGCTGTAGGATCGGATGGCATCCCTATAGAGGTATGGAAGCAAATAGGAGTTGTCGGTATTGAGTGGTTAGTACAACTCTTTACTGAGATTCTTGTGTCAGCCAAGATGTCAGATGAATGGAGATTGAGTAGGGTAATCCCCTTATACAAGGTCAAAGGAGACATTCAATAATGCCAAAACTATTAAGGCATCAAATTACTAAGTCATACCATGAAGCTGTGGGAGAAAGTAATTGAAAAGAGAGTATGGAGAGCGACTTCTATATTGGCCAACCAATTCGGATTTATGCCTGGTAGGTCCATGACAAAAGCAATACATCTCCTTCGGAGACTAATGGAGAGTTACAGGGAACAAAAATAAAACTTGCATATAGTTTTTGAAGATTTGGAGAAGGTGTATGACAAGGTGCCTAGAGAGCTCATATGGTGGTGTTTGGAGGCTAAGGGCATTCCTAGGTCGTACATCAGCATGATTAGGGATATATATGAAGGAACATTGACTAACATAAGGATGATTGAAGGTGACACAGAGACGTTCTCTATTAGTGTTGGACTACACCAAGGCTCGGTTTTAGGTCCGCTTCTATTCACATTAGTGTTAGATGAACTTACCAAACATATTCAAGTAGAGGTACCTTGGTGTATGTTATTTGCTGACGATATTATCCTGGTAGATGAGACCAAATAGGGGATCAATGTAAAACTGGAACGTTGGAGAGCAGCGTTAGAATCGAAAGGTTTTAGAATGAGTAGGTCCAAGACAGAGTATTTAGATTGCAACTTTTCGGGTAACCAGATGGTACGAGAGGCGGAGGTAGCGATTGGCACTAACATTATACCATAGAAATCAAGTTTTAAATATCTCAGGTCCATCATTCAGAGAGATGGAAATATCGACAATGATATATTACATCGTATTAGGTCTGGGGGAACAAATGGCGAAGTGCCTTAGGCGTTTTGTGTGATAAAAAGGTTCCTGTAAAACTCAAAGGAAAGTTCTATAGAATGGTGATTCGGCCTATTATGTTATATGGAGCAAAGTGTTGACTTACTAAACATAGGCATACGCGACAGTTGTTAGTAACAGGATGCGTATGCTTAGGTGGATATGTGATATTACCATCAGGGATAGGGTACGAAATCAGGTAGTGAGAGTCAGACTACAGGTGGCTAGTATTACAGAAAATTTGAGAGAGAAAAGGCTAAGGTGGTTTGGGCATACGCGTAGCAGGCCCTCTAATGCTTGGGTACGACGTTGTGAGTCAATAAACCTTAGTGGATACAAGAGGAGGAAAGGACGGCCTTACAAGACCTGAAAGGAAGTGATAAAAAAAGATATGTCAAAGTTGGCTCTCACTGAGGCAGTTGCTAGAGTTAGGAAAGTTTGGCGAGACAGGATAAGGGTTAACGACACCATTTAGAGTCCCCGTGTCTCAGACTTACTGCATAGGAAGAATTGCAAGTGGTATGTTTTTGGGCTAGGTTACATAGAAGTTGTAGTTTAGGGAAGATTTCCATAATGGACACCTAAAGTTATAGGATTGTCGCATTCTCAAGATCGCACAGTGAAGACTCCTGAAGTGAATGGCGACAAAAGAATCAGTCTTTACAAGGTGTAAGATAATAGCATATCTAGTCAACTCTTAGGTATGTCCTCATTATCTTGTATTGTAATTCTATTTACTTAAATTTCTCTCTCTACATCATGATTTTCTGTTGTATCTGCATGTGAGTCTACAGGAAACAGCCTCTCTACTGTGTAGGGGTAAGGCTGCGTACTATCAGATCTCCTCAGACCCCACTTCACTGCAGGACTTCGGATTGGGTGTGATGATGAGCTGAGTAATTAGATAATAATTAGTGCTTGTAATGTTGATAAAATTAATTTGTCTTGAGGTTTTTATTTTGCATCATCAATTATATTTGATTTTAGGAAAATAGTGAATTTGGAATTCTTTAATGAGATTAATTTCATATAAGGAAAAAAATTAATCAAAAAGTCACCTCAAAGTTAATATAATATCTAATTGACAAGATTGTGAAATGATTAATAGTTTTGTCGATTTAATTCTAATAATCTTAAAATATTACAATTCTTTTTTAACACTCTCAAATGTTAGACTAAATTAAATTTCAGTATAATTTTAGTCTTACTTGTTATTAGATTTATAGATATATTATGTGATCTACATATGATAATCCAATTATATCTTAAATAGAAGGAATTTTTATTAAAAAAGATTATAATTGTTTTTTCTCTTAATTAAAGATGACAATTTGGTGAAGTCGAGCCGAGATGGGTTAGAGATGAGTCTAATCTAACCCAATTCTTATTGTTAGCAACTTAAAATCTACTCAAACCTAAGTCTCACATCCTGAGCCTAATTCGAACTATACCAAAATCAGATCATTTTGGTATAATTAGCTAGAACAAAATTATTTCGGTCTTTAAAATTTTAAACTTATGGTGGGAGTTTGGGTCTTTGGATTGACCCCAAACTTGGCTCCAACTTGAAGCTTAAAGATTGGTCAACTCGAGTTAAGTCGAGCCAAACCACTATTCCAAGCCTACTCTCAATCTTATACCTTCTAATTTAAGAATAAAAACTTTAAACAAGAGGAAATTAATTGATGGTTTTATGGACAATTTTGAACAAAGTTGTAAGTACCATACAAGAGTTCATACCAACTTTGGTACTACTACGATCCCAGAAACCATTTTGAATAACTTTTAGATTACAAAATAATCACTCAATTTTATATAATTAAAATTTAGTTTCTTATTGTAAATTTATATTTTAAAAGGTACAACTCATTTGATGTTCTTATAAGGAACCTAACATTAACAATAACTTAAATAATTAAACTAAATTTATTTTTATTTTTATTTTTATTAACTAGACAAATATTTTTTATTTATCTAATAATTAAATTGAAATATAAAAATAGAAAATTAAAATTACTTCTTATGTTATAAAATATTAATAAATTAAAAATAAATATTCAAATAAATATTTATTAAATTATTCAATAAAATTAGAAAATTAGAAATAAGGGTGAGTCTTTAATAATTACGCTCATATTTTGCTCTATTTGAATAATATACTTAAATTAAATCTACATGTCTTTGCTGCATACTCAAAATAGATATGTTGACAAATAAATAGAAAAATTTTGAAAGATAAATTAAACAAATATTATGTTGAATCAAAACAGGTTTTAATTGATGTTACAGTGATAATAAAATAGAAGTACTAGTATTGAGTTTACTATTTTGATGGAAGTAACATAAAAACAGGGTGTAGATATAACTCAAAAAGATAGTTTATCAAGAATAAGGAAAATTTTAAGTGTGCAACCCTTAAGTGAAGTAAAAGTCAAGAATAAAAGAAGATTAAGGTACATCAAGGCCATTCTATATTTTGTAATATCAATTATGATCTTATTTAGTCACTTTGTGGATCTTAAAGGCTCTCCATGCATAAATACTTCATCTTACCTTATTATATAAGTCTTTTTTCTATTAAAAAGTATTAAAGCTTTTTTTAAAAGAAAAGTCTCTTGATCTTTCAAACACTCTTTAGGAGAACATTTTTTGAAGTTATTTTTAATTATAATTTTATTAAATAAACAAAATTTGAGCATTTGAAGTTGTTTAAATTATATTTTTAAGGGGGGATTGGTCAATCAATGTAAGTAAGTGGTCAACTAATGCATGTTAAATGTGTAACTGGAGTGTTCATACATTGGTCAACCAATATGGTGATATAATCAACCTATATCCCTCTAGGAAATCCCTTATGTAACCAATATAGCCTAGTGGTTACTAATAAGCATCAACTAGTTGATTATATGCATTGAATACACATTAATTGATTAATATGATCTCATCGAGTCCCAAAATTCTATAAATATATGTTTTCTCATTAGTTCATGCATCGAAAAATAATTGGGTGTTTTTTACACACATTTCTATGTATTTATCAAGCATTTGAGCATTCATTATCTCATATTTTACGGAGTGAGTTATTTTGGTATTATTAAAGTGATAAAGTGAGACATTTTTAGTTTTAAGCTTCTTTTAAGGTTTGTATATTATACTTAGGGGTATTCCGAGTAAAATTGAGGTTCCTTTTCACCTTGAAAGAAGATTGTAAAAAAGTTTCTCTTTGTGTAGAAAAGATTATACAAATGTTATTCTTTACTTTAAAAGAAGAGTTATAATAAAATTCTAATAGAAGTCTTGAGAGTGGATATAGGTAATAGTTGCTTTCAAAACTGTTATAAGTCAGTTCATGATTCTCTTTCTTTACCCTTTGCACATTATAAATTTGTTATTGAAATTAAATATTTTGTATTGTATTTTATCTTTTATAAATTATACTCATTAACATATTAAATTACCAAATATTATGTTTAAATTGGATCAACAATCAATTCACTTCCCCTCTTGGATACCATTAGGGACTAACATGTAGTATTATAGTGAGTGTATTATGTTAACATTTTAAACAAAAACCTATAACAAAGATTATAATGATATACTTAATAACATAATCATCATTCAACCAATAGAATCAAAACATTAGTAGAGCACCCTTCTTTAATGGAAATTATTACCCTTATTGGAAAACTATAATGAGAATTTTCTTAGTGGCAAAAAGTGTAAACCTATGGGAGATAGTTTCAAATGAACCCTTCATACTTGTGACAGTTATAGAAAATAACAAGTCCCAAACTAAAGGAAGAATGGAAATCTCGTATTAAGGTATTAATTTCCTTAAAATAGTAAGGCCATACATATCTTACTTTGTGTGTTGAGAATAAATAAATTTAATAAAGTCTATGTGTAAAATAACTTATGAAATTTGACATATAATAGATGTTACACATGAGGATACAAATTAAATTAAGGAAAGAAAGATGAGCATATTAACCTTCAAATATGAATTTTTTCAAATGAAGTATAGAGAAAGTATTTCTAACATATACATAAGGTTCATTGATATCCTTGATGCTTTTAAAGTCTTAGAAATACCTATACTAATATTGAAATGGTAAGAAAATTTCTTAGTTCACTTCTGAAGATATGATAAGCCAAAGTAACAACTACATAAGAAGTTAAAGATTTGACAATACTAGTATCGAAGGAGCTCATAGATCTCTTCTCATATATGAAATGAAATTTCAAGAGATATAAGACAAACAATGCTTCCAAAGAAAAAGAACCTAGCATTCAAAGTCTGAAGAGAGGAATCAAGTAAACAAGAGACATTTATATGGAGAAGTAATGATTAAGACCTCACCTTTATCATAAAGAAATTCAAGAAGTTTTTGAAAAGAAAGAATTTCTCCAAAATAAAAGACTTTAAGATAGGTAAAAGTTATTATTACATCCTTTAATATTATTTGTTTTAAAATAGAAAATTCGGCCATATAAAGTCACAGTGTCTTTTCTCAAAGATAATGACAAGTGTAAACAAAAAATAAGAAGGGGAAAAAAAAGAAAAAAAAAGAAAACACTTAAATATTTAATTTTGGATAACACAAGTGAATCTAAAATGAGCATTCAGAAGGAGAGATAGCTCTCATATGCTTTATGGATAAAGAAGATGATGAAGCAATATCTAACTCTGATTCATGTGATAGTGGTAATAAGTTGATATATGATGAACTAATCAAAAATTTAGAAATCATAAGTCAAAAAAGGAAGAAATTATCTTACAAAATCAAAGTAGTTCAAAAAGTAGTTAGATGCATGCATAAATCAGAACGAAAAGCTAAAAAGTGAATTGGCTAACATAAAAACATCTAAAAATATGATCAATAATGATAATCATGTATTAGATGAAATAAAGCATGAAAATGAAACATTGAAAAAGGAGAACAATTTTTTAAAATATTCATTATCTAAATTCACTAAATGGATTAAAAATTAGGGGAAAAAAGCTAAAAGCTCAAAAGAATTCCAATAATAGGCTTGAGATTAGGTCATCATCATACCCAGTCTGAAGTCCTACAGTGAAGTGAGGTCTGGGAAGGTTTGATAGTACGTAACCTTACCCCTACATAGTAGAGAGGTTATTTCCTGTAGACCTATATATAGATGTGACAGAAAAATTATGATGCAGATAGCGAAATTTAAGTAAATAAATTACAATACAAGATAATAAGGAGATACATGAGGGTTGACTAGATCTGCTATTATCTTACACCTTGTAAAGACCGGCTTTTTTGTCACCATTCGTTTCAGGAGTCTTCGTTGCGCGATCCTGAGGATGCAACAATCCTACAGTTTTAGGCATCTATCACGGGAATCTTCCCCAAACTACAACTTCTCTATAACCTACCCAAAAACATACTACTCACAATACTTCCTATGTAGTAAGTATGAGGCGCGAGAACTCTAAATAGTGTCGTTAACCCTTATCATGTTCTACCAGACTTTTCTAACTCTAGCAACTACCTCAGTGAGGGCTAACTCTGACATATCTTTCTTGATCACTTTCCTCCAAGTCTTGTAAGGTCATCCTTTCCTCCTCTGGTATCCACTAAGATTTATTAACTCACAACATCATACCAGAACATCAGAGGGCCTTCTGCGCACATGCCCAAACTACCTTAGCCTTTTCTCTCTCAACTTGTCTGTAATACTAGCCACCTGTAGTCTGAATCTCACTACCTGATTTTGTACCCTATCCCTGATGGTAATGTCACACATCCACTTAAGCATACGCATTTCTGCTACCAATTACTGTCGCGTATGCCTACATTTAGTAGGTCAACACTCTGCCCTATATAACATGGTAGGCCGAATCACCATTCTATAGAACTTCTCTTTGAGTTTTACAGGGACCTTTTTATCATATAAAACACCTTAGGCACTCCGCCATTTATTCCACCCAGACCTAATACGATGTAATATATCATCGTTGATATTTTCGTCTCTCTAAATAATGGACTCGAAATATTTAAAACTCGATTTTTATGGTACGATGTCAGTGTCAATAGCTACCTCTGCCTCTCGTACCATCTGGCTACCCGAAAAGTTGTAATCTAAATACTCTGTCTTGGACCTACTTATTCTAAAACCTTTCGATTCTAACGCTTCTCTCTAACGTTCTAGCTTCGCATTGAGCCCCTCTTTGGTCTCATCTATTAGGACAATGTCATTAGCAAATCATATACACCAAGGTACCTCTCCTTGAATATGTTTGGTAAGTTCATCTAACACTAATGTGAATAGAAATGGACTTAAAGTCGAGCCTTGGTGTAGTCCAACACCAATAAAGGATGTCTCCGTGTCGCCTCCTATCGTCCTTACGCTAGTCAATGTTCCTTTATAGATATCCCTAATCATGCTGATGTACGACCTAGGAATGCCCTTAGCTTCCAAACACCACCATATGAGTTCTCTAGACACCTGTAATACACCTTCTCCAAATCTAAAAAAATTATATGCAAGTTCCGTTTTCATTCCCTATAGCTCTCCATTAGTCTCTAAAGGAGATGTATTGCTTCTATCGTGGACCTATCAGGCATAAATCTGAATTAGTTGGTCGATATAGAAGCCGCTCTCTGTACTGTCTTTTCAATTACTTTCTCCCATAGCTTCATGGTATGACTTAGTAATTTGATGCCTCGATAGTTTTGACATTGTTAAATGTCTCCTTTAGCCTTGTACAAGGGTATTACCCTATTTAATCTCTATTTATCCAACATCTTGGCTAATACGAGAATCTCATTAAAGAGTTGTACTACCCACTCAATATCGACAACTCCTATTTGCTTCCATACCTCTATAGGGATGTCATCCGGTCCTACAGCCCTTCTGATCCCTATCCCCCTCAATACCTTTTTAACTTCTCCCCTCGTGATCATCCCCCGTGAGTTCTTGTTTAGACAATGTCCCAACATGGGAGGTTACCCTAACTCTATGTCGACCATTATGTCTTCATTATATAGGCGACAAAAGTACCTCTTCCATCTCCCCTTGACGGCTTGGTCATCTGTGAGCACTTGTCCCTCTTCGTCACGTATACAACAGACTTGTTTGAAATCCATCGTCTCAAGTGCCCTAGCTCTCAATATCTTAAAAATTATTTGTGCTCCTCTGACCGTATCCAAATCCCTGTACATATTCTCGTGTGCTTCTCCTTTAAGCGCATGAGTAAGATTTCATATGCATCTACAATTGGATCTATCATGTATGCCATGTTATGTACTCGACCTGATGTCTCATATGCTTTGAGCATAACAAGTAGATACCAATCTAATTATGGTGAGAGTCACTGGATAGCAGTTAAGAATATCCTTAAGTAC
>JANTPM010000244.1:9314180-9330664 GCA_025434745.1 Erythroxylum divaricatum | reverse complement strand
ATAATCCATACAAAAGATTTGGTTAGATATATTTTCATTTATGTTTCATATGATTTAAAATTATATAACAATTAATATATTGTGCTTTACATATTATTTAATATACTTTAAATAATTTTTATATGTATAAATAATTTTTATTGCAAAATAAAATATAATTAAAATTAAAAGTATTTTTTGTTTTTATGTTGTCAAACTGTCTATTATATAAAGCTTTTAAAATGCTCTTTTTTAAGTGACAGTCAAATAATCAACTGGCTTCTTAAAAAAGATATACAAAAAAGGCTCTACTAACAAAAGCTTTACTACTATAAGCCCAATCAAACAGAGATTTAGAAGATAATCTTAGATGGGAAGATATTGATATGTCATTTAATGCATTGAATTTAAATTATGATAATGATGATAATGAGACTCCTCTTAATAATGAGAATTTTGTATTAAATAATAACTGGGGTCAGTGCAAGTATAGCAGGTATCTTCCCGTAGACAATTAAGTGAAGTTTCATGTTTTTTTCCTCTTCTTTTAATTTTACTTATATTTGATATATATGTTAAATTTTATATATGTAATGTAATTGTAAATGCTTTTGTTTCAGGTTTCAATTTTATTAGTTGTTTCCTTATCACGAACTCTTGTTGTAAATTGTAATAGTTTGAGAGTTAAAGATATTTATTTTTTATTGAATGTTTTGATGTAATTATTATTTATTATATGATAAAATTGTAATATTATTCATACTTTGTGTTGTTCTTAATTTTATATTCGTATGATGATGATTCTCCTTTTCATGTTAATTTTAGCTATTATTTATATGTAAAATATTTGAAAATTATTGTTATTTCATATTAATTGTAGTTATTGTTTATTATTATGAGTTTTAAAGCTAAGATTGATGTGAACTTATAAAATATATAATACAACTTTGTAATATAACAATGAACTATTTTATAATTTTTTAAAAATTTTAAGAATTATTTGAATGGTAACCTTGGCGCAACAAAGGTGAAATGGGCCGATATTTGCTTTCCAAAGGATGAAGGAGGTTTGAACATTCTATCCATTAAAACTTCTAACCGCTCTTTGATTCTTAAAAGATTTTGGTGGTTATTGGAGGACAAGAAAAATTTGTGGATAAAGTAGTTACATGTTTACTTCGTTAAAGTATACAACATATGGTCTATTCAATTGATAGCTACACATTCTTTTTTTCTCAATCAGCTATTGAAGTTAAGGGATGATATTCACAGGAGGCTTCAAATATTATTAAAGATGGACGTTTGGTTTCTCTATGGTATGACAAATGATTTAGTAAGGGCCCCTTAATTCAACAGGTGAATCCTTCTAGAGCTTTCCCATTATTCCCACTAAAAACACAAATGATAGCTTTCATTGATGGGAATTCGTGGAGTTTTCCTAGAAGTTTATACCACCTTCAGCCCAACTATCCCCCAACACCTCAAGAATCTAACGCCTTATTCTAAAAAGATATTTCTATAAATAAACTGACTAATAAACTCATTAGTGACAACTTGCGTAGACATAGAACCACTGTTCCTTGAGCTGCCACAGTATTGAGTAGACATTTAACGCCAAGGATTTCTTTCATCTTCTGATTAACTATTTAGAATAAGCTTTCCATAGCTAACCGAATTCCATATGTGCAAATGGATAAATATTGTCCTATGTGTTCTCTGCAAATTGAATCTTTTTAGAGAATATATAAAACCAATTAAGTTGGCCTCACACAACAGCTTAAGCTATTATGATAAAACGGTCGCTTAATATGGTATCAGATCCTCAATGATCAAATGGTCATGAGTTCGAATCCTACCACCCACCTATTTTAATCAAATTAAGCACAAGATAAAGTAGGTCTGTGCAAGTTTCAAGCCTAAAGGGCTTTCACTTGAGGGAGTGTTTTAGAGAATATATAAAACTAACTGAGTTGGTCTCACACAACAACTTAAGCTATTATGGTGAAATGGTCGCATAACAAATCTTGTATTTATCTTTTCTTCAAATGTCTCTTCAACAAATCAATATGAAAATGCGTCTTTGCCTTATATTCTTGGACAGATCCAGGATCAAATATTGTTGATATTACTAATTGTCTCTCTTCACATTCAGTTTCCATAACACCAGTTAGCATTGTTGTTTTGGGCGTTTGTCTATACTCACTTTAGAGAGAACGAAATTTTTGACGAATCCAGAACAAATTTTCTATGAAAGAAAGTTTGATCTCTTTGATAATGTCTGAAATTCATGAGATTGTTTTGTTAAAGAAATTCCATTTAACATGCAGCTCTAATGTTTGCTCTACTTTACGTATATAAAAGATTGTTGAAAATTGATCTTCTAGATTGTGGGCTTTCGACAGTCGTAGTAGAAAGTTGCTATTGGTATGTTGTGCTAAATATTTGAAACGAAGAATTTTGAATGAAAGAGCATGAAGACGTTACGGGAGCACTAACCAATATCTAATTTTCCATCTATTTTTTTTATGAGGTAGTTTCTTCTGTTGTCTTGTATAATAAGGGTACCCTTTGTTTTATGACTTTGTAATCTTACATTAATTCAATTTTCCATTAAAAAAAGGCTGGTTCGCGACGGTTTGCAACTTTGAATGACTTTTTTTTTTGGAATTCGAGGGCTAAGCGGGCACATCTCTTTGAGGGCTCAACTGGCGCACCAGCCTACAGGCGGGCCAAGCGAGCGCATTTCATCATTGAGGGCTCAACTAGTTCTTCATCTACAGGTAAAACCCTGACTACCCCAGGCTCTTACAAGAGAAGCTAGCATAAAATTGAACCTAAAATCGAACCAAAGTTAAGCCTCATTCTCAACCATCAAGCCACACCGCAACTTTGAGTGACATGTACATATATGGTACACAATTCCGGTTTAAAACTTTTTAAAGTATGCAAAAAGTTTACCTTGGGATCGACGAGATGGGCTTAGAACTCACCAAAAACCGTACATGTCTTCTAACCGGAAACTTCAATCCTTTTCACCATGAAGGAACTTTTAATATCTTTGCAATTGACAGCAATCTTGTACACCTTTTTAAATACCCATTTTATGAAATGTGTTGTCTAGTAAATACCAAATACTAAGTAGATTAACGCCATAATCTCTCTTTTTATTTTTGAAAAAAAACCCAATATTGTGTGGAACTCTACATGAAAAGTCAGAATTTGTCACTAACTTACAAGTAAGAACATAAAATTTGGAATAACTTAAATTGTGCAACTAATTACGCTAATATTAATAAAATCTGGAGTTGACATCAATCAAAATTGTCAAACATCACAGCAGGCCACACCTGACCTGATCAGACCAAACCGAAGGGGGAAGGAAGGAAGCCTCTGCCCAAAGAAAGAATAAGTATGTTCCACGGTCAGAACAAAAGCTTTTTTTTCCTTAATAAATTATTCTCCACAAATATATTAATTATTTTAATATACATTTAGTTTTATCATTACAGTACAGACTGACGACTTTTGTAAATTTCGAAACCAAAAAGAAAAACAAATAAAATAAAATACGTTTAAAAGGAAGCGAAGAACAGAAGCAAGCAAATTCACGCTGTCTGTCTTGGACTCTTGGCCTCTCTTCTTCTCATCCAGAACAACAAGAGGGATCAGAGCGGAACAGATTTGGAAAGGGAGAAATTAGAAACCATCGACTTACATAGTTGAAAGATCGCTAGAGTGAGAGAAAGGAGAGCGATCTATTGAAATTTGTCTTTAGAAAAGAGGAAGAAATGGGAACGCTACAGACATGGAGAAGAGCGTACGGTGCCCTCAAAGACTCCACAAAAGTCGGCCTCGCTCATGTCAACAGCGACTATGCGGTAATATTATTAAAGCCCACTTCTTCCCCACTCCTCTTCGGATTTTATTTTTTTTTCTTATAAGTTTTTGTTTCTAAATATAGGAATTGGATGTGGCCATAGTCAAAGCGACCAACCATGTTGAGTGTCCACCCAAGGAGAGACACGTTCGAAGTCAGTTTCCCGCAAATTCTTCTTTTAAGTTCTAGTTTTGGGTACTGGGAATTTGGGTTTATGTTGAAAGAGCGAATCTTTTTGATGGATTTCTTGCAGAAATCTTGATTTTCACGTCAGCCAGCCGCCCTCGTGCCGATGTTGCTTACTGCATTCATGTTCTGTCTCGCCGGTTGGCCAAGACCCGGAATTGGACGGTAATGATTTGTTGGTTTTGATTCCATTTCTAATCCATCTGTTCGCGTTTCCTATGTTTTGTCCTTTTTCTTTCGCTTCCTTTTTTTTTTCCCCTTCTCCTCTGAAGCTTTGGATTTTTAGGGGTTGATTTACTGTGATTTTGCTTGGAAATCAATTGGGCTTTGATAAATTAGTGTCCTTTAGGATCTGATATTTTGGAGATGTGAACGTGAGATTGGGATTTCTTGGCTGTGCTAGTTCCATATGTGTTTATTATTGCTGTTGTTATAACATAACACTGCCTGCAATTCCTGTAGCCATCAAATAGGGAAAAAATCACAAGTTTGCTGCTTTATAATTACCATTGAAATGAAATTCATTCATTTATTTATTATTGTGATTTTAAATCTGTGAGGAGAGTGACATATCACTTTATGGTGTTTCTTTTTCTTTAACAGGTCGCCTTGAAAACACTGATAGTTATTCATAGGCTATTGAGAGAGGGTGATGCTACCATTAGAGAAGAAATATTGAATTTCTCACAGAGAGGTCGCATACTCCAACTCTCAAATTTCAAGGATGATTCAAGTCCTATTGGTAATTTTTCGACTCATTCTTGCTCCTGAAGTTTACTTTTTATTTTCCATTTCCTTTGAGTAGATTGATTTGTAGGTTTCGTGCCATCCTCCCTTGTATGAATTTTATCTCTTTTGATCCAGCTTGGGATTGCTCTGGCTGGGCACGTACATATGCACTTTTTTTGGAGGAACGGCTTGAATGCTTTAGAATTTTGAAGTATGATATTGAAGCTGAACGTCTTCCTAAGCCTGCCCAGGGGCAGGATAAAGTAAGCTTCTTAGATACTCAATGACCTTATTCATGAAGCGAAGTTAGGAAGAATTATAGCAGATCGACATTATTAGATATCATGAGCTGGAAAGTGAGTTTCTTTCTACCAATTACATTTCTTGGTAGTCCTTTTCCTCTTTATTCTGTGTCTCTGGGAGGAAAAGAGGTGTAGAATGCAAGTTATTTATTAGGATTTGCCAATAATAATCTAGTGATGGACTTTAATATTTTGCTGTTCCCATATGCGGTTTTTTGTTCTTCATAGATTGATCTAATTGCATCTTTTCAGTCACTTCCTTATCCGGAACTTACCAGGGTTGAGGAGCTATAGTTGAACTAAACTTGCAGTTTTTAGTTAAACTGGTTTGTTAAAATTTTATTTTGTTTATAGTGATAAATAGCTTTCACATTTTGGTTTGAAACCATTTTGTGAGATGTAGACAGAAAATCCATCTTGGAAGCATTATTCCTCAATTTACTAGAATGATTAACAGGATTTTGTGAAAAATATAACTCAACTTGGCCAATATAGGCTTGGTTTCTGGCAAAATAGGTTTTACATTATTATGTGTTTTTCAAACTCCTATGGTAATATGCATGTTATATCAAATGGAGAAGTTTGAGATGGAAAATCACAATTCTTTTCTTTTGTATAGCTAAGTATTCCTTGAGGAAAGTTGGTTTCTTGTCCTGTTGTGGTCTTTAAAATATTGCTAGTTCTTTGCTTCATAATTTCTCTAATCATTTCAACTCTGACTTTCATGGTGTGCCTGACAAGTGGTTAAAGCTAATATTTGAATTTTGTTTATTGGCATTAGCTTTCTTATAATTCTAAAATCTATAAGATTGCAGTTAGTCTTAATTATAAGCATTTATAAGTCTTGGCTCCTTTAAGCAGGGCTACAGCAGAACTAGAGAACTGGATAGTGAAGAACTATTGGAGCAGCTCCCTGCATTGCAGCAACTGCTATATCGTCTTGTGGGTTGTCGGGTATATTCTGTCTCTCCTCCTTTTTGTTGCTTTTTAAGCAAAGATGGACTCCTTCCTTTCAACAGCCATTTGTTATGGTTTATAAACATTCTTATATCAAGAGTCAAATTTTGCTGTTCTTTGCCTTTACAGCCTGAGGGAGCAGCTGTTAGTAATTATGTAATACAGTATGCTTTGGCTCTGGTATGCATTTTCTGTCTCTGATATTTCTATTGGGTTTGATTTATCATTTATTTTCTGATATTTTCACATAAGTTTTGTTAGATAATATATAAAAGATACTCTACATATGAAAACTCTGTCCATTCATAATGGACACAGCTGTAATCATCTTTGTGATGTTGATTCCTTCAAAATCCACTATTGATGTTTTCAGCTGAATATATCCTATCATTATCTCCTTCTATTAATGGCCTTCAGCACTTGTGACCCAATTTCATATCCCATAGTTCTCTAATTTGCCTACTTATTCACATAAAACAACTGCAAGAGCCAAGGATCTAGCCAGCTTATATATACACAAACACATCCACACACATATATATGGTCTAAATACTAAAATGGGCTGTAAATTTGATATATGAGCTTCGGATTGAAAGAGAAACAATGCTCACTTAATCTTGTTTTCATGGAGGGAGTTTCTTTTTGTGGAGATTTTTTGGAATCAGGGGTATTGGCAGCGAAGATATGGATGGAATATGATTCTTTTTTTGTTTATGATTTGGGCTATTGATGAACTTTATGGCTGATTTTATTATATGCAATTTCCAGGAACTAAAAGAGAGTTTTAAAATATATTGCGCTATTAATGATGGAATAATCAATCTTGTTGATAAGGTAATCCAGTTTTATTAGCATTATTGTCGAAGAGTTTGCTTATAGCATGGTAAAATCCATGCTTTGTATTTTTAGATCTAAAGTTTTCATTCCTTTGCAGTTTTTTGAGATGCCAAGGCATGAAGCTGTAAAAGCACTTGATGTCTATAAACGTGCAGGCCAGCAGGTCCATTGTTTTCATTAGAGTTTTTGCTGAAACTGGATTGCTTAGTTGCTCTGCGTAATTTTTTATGCTGTTTATTATATTCCTTAATATGGGAGTTGGCGTACTCAAACTATTTGAGTAGTCACAGGGTTTACATAGTATGTGACTTTAGGAGCTTGCGTCATTTTGCTACAGGCTGCTAATCTCTCAGATTTTTACGAAATTTGCAAAGGTTTGCAACTTGCTAGGAATTTCCAGTTTCCTGTTCTCAGAGAGGTATCTGATGTTACTACATGGTGCATTATTTCTCTGGTTCTGAGGTCAATATGTTTTAGTTGATGGTCTAGTGTATAAAATTACTATTTCCCCTTCTGCAGCCTCCGCAATCATTTCTTACGACAATGGAAGAGTATATAAAAGAGGCGCCTCGAATTGTTACTGTTTCAACTGAGCCATTGGTTAGTGCATTGATCTTTATGATGTGACACAGAACTTGTTTTCTTTTCTTATTTACAATATGATCTAATTCGTTGCTAACTATTTTTAAACTAATGGTCAATTGAGTGAAGATACTTCAAAGTCCTGTTGAGATGATTTGACCATTTGGAATGAAAACCAATTAGATGGTTTAGTTTGGTTGTGTTGATGTAAGAGCTACAGAGAAGTATTATATGACTTTAGTAATAAGATAGAATCTACTTTCCAGTGGTAGTCTGTTGCCCTTGTTAAAACCAAATGATTGTGCTTAGATAGTGCTTTTCTTTCCTTGATCATGCTTGAGGACTTATTTAGCCATATGTGGGCTATCATTTGGAGAGAATGGATCATTAGGATTAACATGTATTACTTTTAAACAGCTTCAACTGACATACAGACAAGAGGAAGGACCTTCTGAGGAGACCAATTCACCGAGAGCTGAACCGGAGCCATCACATACAAAAGAAGAGACTGTTCCCAGTGTTGACATTGTCCCTCTTACGCCTACTCCTCCAACTCAAAACAACTTGGACGATGGAGATCTACTGGTGATTAGTTGATCATTTATTAGTGTCTCATTTTAGTTTATGGTTCATACTAATTTTATCTTTTTCTTCCTCCTCCTCCTCATTCATCTTGCCCTTTTTCCAGGGATTGAATTATTCAGGTCCAGATGCATCTGCTATTGAGGAACAAAATGCTTTGGCTCTGGCTATAGTTCCAACAGAATCCAGTAACTATTCTTCCCTTTTCTGTTCTTCTGAACTCCATTGGTTTCTTCTTTCAATGAATTGCATTTTTTTTAATTATCGCACATTAATCAACAAATTCTTATTTATAGATGCAAATGTTGCGCCAACATTCAATTCTGGTAGTAATCAAGCAAAAGATTTTGACCCTACTGGGTGGGAACTGGCACTTGTCACTACTCCAAGCAGCGATATCTCTTCAGCTACTGAGAGACAATTGGTAGGCCACACTCTTTTCTAATAACTGGTTCGTTGTTAATGATATTTGTGCAAAGAACTGACAATCACGAGTGATGAACATGGCATCAAAAACCTAGATTAGTGGAGGATTGAAAGAATCTTAACTATGGCTCAAAATTTTGTGCTGGACTAGAAGTGATAGACAGGGCATCTGGCCATCATTGACTTGGGAAAGACCGGAGCAAGGGTTTGTGTAATATGTTAAAAGAGCCAGTAGGGGACCTTCTGACAATAAGAGACAGAGCGAAGATGGACGGAAATTAAATGTAGCATAGCTTTCTTTAACCATTATCACATCAAAAGAGAATGCTGCATTCCTTCTCATTTTTGTTTGAAATATCAAATAATTTTCCATTGACTTGTCTAGTTGCAAGAGATCATTGACTTGACACCATTGCTGTTACGTTTTCTTGTAGATTCCAATGAAATATTAAAACAATCTGATCTCCATACAACTATACTTCTTGTTTCTTTAGTTTTTTCTTTTTCATTTCATTGCTAGAAAAATTTGAAGTTTCTTTAGGAATGGCCAAGTTCATGGCTTCAACCTTCTCATTCTACTGGCTGCTAATAAATGTCAGGCTGGTGGATTGGATACACTCACTCTGAACAGCTTATACGACCATGGAGCATTCAGAGCTGCCCAGCAGCCCGTTTATGGAGCACCCGCCCCAAATCCTTTTGAGGTGCATGATCCGTTTGCCATGTCAAGCAGCATTGCTCCTCCTACTGGAGTTCAAATGGCAGCAATGTCTCAACAGCCACCAAATCCTTTTGGTCCGTACCAACCTACGTACCCACACCCTCAGCAACAACAGCAAAATTTGATGACGAACCCAACAAATCCTTTTGGTGATCCATTTGTGGCCTTCCCTGCAAATCCTGCTACTCATCATCAAACAAACAACCCATTTGGGAGCACAGGCCTTTTGTAATCTCATGTGTGGACACTTGGAAAATTGTTACATAATTTGGTGCAGTTTCGATGTCATGCATAAAAAAATTGAAGCATTGAGGATTATGGTTTAGACCCACAAAGATGGATGGATAGCTTGCAGCATGGAATGGAATCGTGTTTTTCTTGTTTTTTCCCCTTCTTTTTGGCTTGGGTTGCAAAGATTAGCAGTGAATAGTGTATTATTTGATGACTACACTACACGGACCATAAATAAGTATAGCCTTTTTTTGTTAATCTCGCGGTGTATAAGTTGCTTCCTTGCTATGTTTATTATAGTTTAGCTGTTGTAGTTGCAATTTGCTATGTTCATTGGTGTTTATTCCTCATCGCCTAAGTTCACTCGTAACAAAAATAGTTCCACCTCTAATCCTAGAGTAGATTTTGTTAAATCCATCACTGAGGAAAGTACACACCTCTCGTGTTTAGAATCAATCATTTAAAGCAATGTTTCAGCATATTATGCATACGTATTCATCAGATCATGAACCTGTGAACTGAAAAGAAATGTGTTGATGATGAAGCATGCATCCATATGTATATACTAATTTTTCTTTTGCTTATGCTTTGTCCATGAAAATTGAAAAGCCGCTCCTTTTTATTATTGAAGAGAGGGTATGTGTTGCTTGCATGCTTGAGATGAAGAGAAGTAAGTCTAAAGTTGAGATATTTGAAAGCCAAAGAAAAGCAAAAGGAGTTGAATAAGATGGAGAAATCAGAGGCAATAAAGCAAAGAAGAGAAGGGGATGGTCGTGACCCACAGGCGTCCTTCAAAATTATCTCAAATCCACAGTCTTTGCTTACTAGTTGTCCGTCACCTCCTTTTTCACTTCTTTTCCCCTCTACTTTTTTTTTTTTATAGGGACTTGTTAATTAATTACAGCATTAACAGCTGTTGTTCATTACTTAATCTGCTTTATAGTGCTGTCTATCAATCATAGGATTCCTGCTTTATAACCGGTTAGAGCACTTAGGGTGTTTGTTTCTTTTAATCGGATGGACACACGACTCTGTTTAATAGAATTGGTTAATCAGAACAGGAGATCTGATCCTCTTAAAACACACGGATGCTAAATATTAGCCTAAATTGCAATGTTTGATGATTGAGGATTCACAGTCTTGCTGAACCAATTTTAATTTCTCAAGCATCTATCATCATCATGATTATCTATACTGATTTCTTTCCCAGAAGACTCCTACTCATAGATGCTGTAAGGAGTATATTTTTTTTCTTTTGGTAATTAAGGAGTAGTAAATTGAAACAAAAAGTCGGACCCTGTGGTAGTTTGAAAAAAACCATAAAAAGAATGGTGGGCCTTTGTACGGGTCAGCACAGACTTGTGGGTCCATATACCTACAAAATCATGGTTCGCTAAGGCAATTGGCGCTTTAGTTAGCGTACAAGCGAAATAAGCAATGTTTAACTATAAATTTTGAAACTTTTAATTTTTAATTTTTTAGTTTGACTTTTATTAATAATTTTTGTTATTAACAATTGCTTTAAATAAATTAATCAATTAATCTTTTTAAATTAATAAATTTTTATAAAATAAAATAAATCAATTAATGTTCACTTAACAATCTCTTCTTGCAATTAAACTTCAAATTTTTAATAGATAAGGACAATTTTTTCAATTATATTTCAAATTTTTACTTTTATTTAATCTTTAACCTATTTTGTGACAGTCAAATACTAATTGGATTTTTTAAATCTTAAATTTTTTATCTTAGTAGTTTATTTTTCAGTTGGGTTTCATCCAAATAATCAACTTATTTATCCACTTATTTTCTTACTAGACGATAATGATTTAGTAAAACACAAAAGATAACGGTTCAATGTTAGCAAAAGAATGAAGTCGATATCTTGTTTTGGCCTTTATATGGTTGTCGTATTCGTATTAGATAATAAGATTGCAAGATGAGAATTATTGGGATGTTAAGTGTGAGTAGGAATCTTACATTAGAAAGAGATGGATCTAGTGAAGAACATATAAGTAAAAATGACTCATAAATTTAATACTTTAAAATTTTTGGTTAAAATGTGGTGTTAAAACCTATGAGTATGTTTCATCACTAAACCTATAATATAGATCTCCCATATAAAGTAGGCTCCTTATATCTAATAGAAGCTTCACTTTGAATTTAAAAGACAGACTTTAGAGTCATTCCATCAATGAAACTTTTGAAGCATTTTATTTAGTAAAAAATAAGCCAATACTGTAGCACATATTTCACTACTTGTAGTTATGAATGCAAAAATATTGATTATTTCTTTTAATATTCGAAACTTTTGTAAAGACTTTTCATGGTTAAAGTTTTTTGTCTCATTGCTGTCTAATTAGTAAGTGTTTGAATTAGTTTGGTAACTTCAAAACCAATTGATAAAGGAAAGGGTTTATCTTTATTTTGAATAAAAAAGGTGGGGTAATATTTAATGTTTCATTTACTATCCCTGTAGAGAGTGACAACCAAATCTTGATTGGATTTAAAGTAACAAGTAAATTCTATATTTTTATGAATATATATTAATAATACATATTATTAAATTTATTTTTAGTAATATTAATAGTTATATTAAAACTAAGCAATATATGAAAAAAATATCAAATTCAATAAAATGAAAAACTGAGTAAAAAGAACTAATTGAACTAATAAAGCAATGAAGTGACAAAGAAAATGAGCATAATAGAGCAAATATGCAAGTTGAAGGAGATTAAAGAAATTTCAAGTGAAAAAACTATAGAATATGAAGGAATCTGGCATATTAAAGTTCATGAAATTATTTTAATCCTTTTTATTATTTTATCTTGGCAATTTTAACAAAATTTCTTGATCTTTTAACTTACTTTTGATAATTTTTTAAAGGGATTTTTAATCAAGTTTTTTTTAATCATATCTTTGAAAAGCTTCAGAGTTGAAGTTTTCAACTTGTTTTCTATAGGAGTTCGGTTAGCCTAATAGTTTGAAATTGTTAGCTAGAAAAAAGAGGAAAAGTTTACAAAAAAATTGTTGCCTATTAAGCTAGGGGATATGGTGGCCTCACCCCTAGTCAAATAAACATAAACTAGTTGAATCTAGTGTTAAACAACTAGTTTATGTGTCTAATAACTATTTGAGTTATTTTTAAGTATAAATAGCCAACAATTATGTTGTAGGAGGAATCTTTGATCTACTAAAGAATTGGTAAGAGCCTTTAAAAGGCATTATATAACATATATTGAGCCTTTGTTTATTGGTATGTGCAAGAAAAGAATATTTTGAGTTGTATTATTATGCCATTGTTACAATTGAAGAAATTAGTTGAAGCATACTTTGTGAGAGTTACTCTTGACTTTCAACAATATTCGTAAAGTATTACTCTTCACCTGTGGAGAAGAAAATGTTACATGGAGGGTTCCTTTTCACCCACTGACAGAAAAAATAGTGAATTCCCAAGTGGAGCTTTGGAAGTAGACATAGCCAAAGTGTTGTTTTTTCAAACCACTATAAATCATTTTTGTCTCTCTTCTGTTCACTTTCTTCTATTATTGTTTTTTTTATGTATGACTATTTTATATGAATTTGTTATAATCATTTAATAAAGTAAGCAAGTCATTAATTAGTTTTAAATAGGACAAAAAAAAGTTAATAAATATAGTTCACCTCTCCTTCATGTGCACTTGGAACCAATAATTGATATATATCAAAGTATCTCATTCATTATATATAGTTATTTAGCAAAATTTGAGTTTAATTTGATTCACTTGTTAACTAAAAGAGTTGATGTATAGGTAAACATTTTTTTCTTTGAATGTGACAATTACATATATTGAAAAAATAATATAAAGCATTTTTTTTAGCCTTAGAGGTTGATCTCTAAAACATTGTAAAGAAAAAAATAGTTTTAAATAAAATAGAGACTAACAACATGTTTAGTTCAATGGAATAAGTATTCTATCCCTAGCATATTCTTAAAACTTAGTTAAACCTGTGTTTGGTTAGAAAAAAAATACAGAATAACTAATCCTAATATTATATATTCTTTAACTTTCAAGAATAAGTAAAAACCATCCCCACCTATCTTTATATATTCCGAGAATAAGCTATTTTATTCAGAATAATAATAATAAGAATAAGAATAATAAGAAAATTAATAGTAGTAGTAGTAGTAGTAGCAGTAGCAGCAACAGCAACAGCAGTACTAATAATAATAATAATAATAATAATAATAATAATAATGTAGTTAGTGATGACTATAATAGATATTTTAGTCTTTTGTTGGTTATTCCTTTGTCATTTCAAATTTATGTTTTAAAACCAAATGTTAGCATAGAAATTCTTTAGTAGTTAACCAAATAAAGTAATATCTATTCCATTCTATTCATCATCTATTCTATTCCCAAGAATAACATTTTTATTCCTTATCTATTCCAATAGCTGAACCAAACAGAGTGTAAGTTACCAAAGAATAACAGTGAGTGGAGCAATAATGATAAGAGACTTATTGCATTAAATAATAAACTAATGCTTATTTGATTTTGTGCCCTTAATAGAAATGAATTAAATAAATTGTATATATACAAAACCATTCCTGAAGTGACACATTTGAAATCACAAATGGTAGCACTAGTCAAGTAAAAGAGAGCAAAGTAAGCTTATTAGTGTATCAATACACGCTATTTCACACAAAAAATGAATCCATTTATAATATGTATTCTTGATTCATTTGTATCATTAATGCTCTTGGTAAGACTTACAATAATCTTAAATTGGTGAGAAAATTAACTATATAAGAAGCAAAAAATTCCACTTTGTTATTGAAAAAGCTAATTAGATCACTCCTCACTTACGAGATGTGGATGAATAAATTGTATGAAGGTGAAATAGTTCTAACAAATAGAGGTTTGATTTTTAAAGTCTCTAAGGATGAGAAAATTATTGATAAGATCTAGTGAGAGCAACTTAGATGATATAAAACTTAACATAATGGATTCAAGAAGTTCTTAAAAAGTATGAGGGATAAACAACTGAAGATAAAGAACAAAGTACTTTACAACCAAATGGGATGAAATTACTAGTTTAGAGAGTGAGAAATCTGAAAATATTATGACCACTAATGATGAGGTATCCTCCTTCTCAAATTATTATAATGATAATGATATTGAGATTTCATATGATAAGCTAGTTGAATTTTTAAAGGATATGACTTTGAAAAGTAAGAAAGGATCTTCCAATTATAAAGAGGTTAAAATCTCTTAGATTAATGCAGATAAAAAAAATTCAAATATGAAATGTATCATATGTTGTATTCTAAGAGTGTGGATGTTTTCAATAATAAAGTATATGATTTGTTATATGAGAATAAAAAACTGAAGGAGTATTACAACGAGTCCTTTTTTAGATTTAATATAAATATGAACTTGAATTTTATGCTTGGACCTTAAAAGAACTTTAATAAGAGGCATAGAATTGGTTTTACTTACGGAAGTATACCATCCAATAATAAGATAAATTTGTGAAGAAAAAGCGTTAGTATGATTACTTTATACCTAAATCATCACATGAGTGTATACTATCTAATTCTGGACATGAAAATTTAATGCTAGAGCACCATCTTTTAGGTTCCAAACAAAAGAAAAATCGCATGTATTCACATATAATTCATATTCTAAACTAGAGAAATTAGAATTTAAGAAAAATAGTCATAATTTTCATTCAAAATAATACCAAAAGAGTATGTAATCATATAGGTCACTTTATCGATAATTTGCATAAAATAAACTCACAATCATTATAAGCTAATATACAAGCACTTGGAATATGTTCATAGTTCTCATAAGCCATATTGGACCAAAAGAGCATTTCATTTCTAAACTTTTTTGTTAGGCCTTATTATTACATAAGAAGAGTTTCTTATGCCTTGCATATCTAAAGTAGAGCTCCTAATTGCCATCACATTTAGAGAAGACCTATCACATTCTTATAGGTCCCACTCGTAATATTCATATACTTTTAAATTCTTATGTGAGATATCAATTTTGAGATGATCAGGGACATGTCTATAAAAATTGATCTTTAGAAAAATACCTTTAAATGAACCTAGAAAGAAATGGGTTGAAAAAGGTTTAACAACTAATCCCCAAAGACCTAAATTTTTGTAAGTACATAAAACATATTGATTTCTTTACTTTGCAAGTCAATATCAAGTCGCATTAAATTGATACCAATAACTGTTTTCAATGCCATTGAAATCAAATGAGAAATAACAATGGTATCTCCAATAATTGATTTTAAAAGAAAAATTTTAATAACTCTGATATGAGCCAAGTAAGGAAATTGATATCAAAAAACCAATTATTAAATCCACAAATAAGGAAAAGGAGATAATCGTTGGTGGTACATAAAAGGAGATAACTACTTACTTTCATATTGATAATATTCTAGGTATAGATTATGATAGTTATATTAATGGAAGAGCTATTGACATGTTGTATATGTTTGGGAAAGGGGAAGGGAGCATTCTTGCATGTACTTAGTAAAATAAAGATATAATGATATTAAATTGGTATGTGAGTATTTGAAAATTGTTCACATATATGATAAGTACTTTGTATGTACTCTTTATTCACATAATAAAGTTTTTAAAAATGGGGTAATGAAAGTTATTAATCTTTCCCTTTTATTGTTCATAAATCTATATATCATATACTCTTTTTAATGTTGACAAAAATGAAGAGAGTATTGAAACTTGATTATTCATGTTTCACTAATTATGTAAAGCATGCATTACATATTGTTGTAACATAAGGGGAGTTTACTAAATGTCATTTATTTTTTCTAATATCACCAAATAATTTTTATTATTAAAAGAAATGGTAAAGATTGTTTTTTTTTCCAATATCACCAAATATTTTATCATTATTAAAGGATATGGTATGGATTGTTAAACTAATTAAGGTTTTAGTGATAATAAAATATATTTTGTTATAAAACCGAAACTAAACTTGAGAGAATATTTGGGAGAGGAGAATTCTTCTTATAAAAAATGGTGTATCTTACATCAAGTTAACCCATC
>JANTPM010000244.1:9288483-9308753 GCA_025434745.1 Erythroxylum divaricatum | reverse complement strand
ATAGTAATTTAAACAATCATAATAAATTACAGACTTACCAAATAATATTAATTTAAGGGTAACAAATACAAATAGAATTTTAAAAAAATCTACAATTTTTAAATTGTGGAAAAAATACCATAATATACTTGATTTTGAACATTCTGTTATTATAAATAGGGTGTATAAAATATAATTAATTAAATTATATTTAAAATTTGATATAAAACAAAAATTTAACAAAAGTTTATTTCTCAAGATTTTTAACAAATCAACCATCATCAAAAGTAATGGTAATCATTCTTTTATCTTAACCAACCATTATAATTATAATAATTATATCCATTCTCATTTCTCTTTATATTCATTCTCATTTCCATTCCTGTTACTTTATGTGAAACAAGCGCCCCCTTATAATCTAAGAGCTAAAAGTATCATGCTTAGATATTTTATATTATGGGACACCTCTTAAGGACACGTCCATAATAAAACAAAACTATTTTATTCGTCATATGTAAAAATAAAATATAGAGCATATATTCACTTCATATGTAAAAATAAAATATAGAGCATATCTTCACTGGATCTAGATTTTGATATCTTTAGTCATCATCTTTATATATCTATATATATAAGTTATAAAAATAACATTTGACATATTATAGAGTTTATAAGAGCCTTGGAAGACTAGACAGAGCATGTGTTTCCCTGAATAACATACATTGAATATTTATTATTTTAATTTGTATAGAACATGGAGATTTTTCTTTAGTCTTTACCATTAAAAAAATAAGACAATGAATTTGAAAATAAATCTTGGAATGTATATATAGACTAAGGATTATTTGACTAAACCAATACGAATTCGTTTTATCTCTCTTTATCTTTATGATTATTTTATATAAATTGACAACAATCATTTATTAGGATAAATAATTCATTAATAATTTTAAATATTATTTGAATATACATTGTAATGTGGGAAATAACCACCTTCACCACCACACTAAACATACAAAGTTTAAAGTTCATTTGACCATTTAATTTTGGCAACTGTATTGGCACGATAAACGAGTGTGATATTGATCTAGCCAACACTAAATTGGAAGATTTAGCAAAGTTTTTAATGTTTAGATTCACATATTTTCCTTTTGTTTAGAAGAAAAAGAAGATTGACATCAATTTTGAGACCATTCTTACCAAAAAATAGTACCCAAATTTGTAGTTTAGTTAACAATTTCCACAAAATTAAAATTGAATCATAAAAGTAACTTTTCGAAATAAGCTTTTTAAATATAGAACATTTCATTTTTAACCAAAACCCTGAAACAAGCACTACCAATTCCTATCCAAATTGTCAGATCTTTTTCTTCACTAGCGCTATTATAAGTGGTAATGTTAGATTTGTCCACGAATGAATGCAAAACGCTTCAACACCAAATCTTAAGAATAGCAATAAATGCCCACAGGCGTAGCTCATTTGATTCTGGAGGAGCAGATTTGTTCCAATATGCAAGGTTTGAATCCCACGGTCTGTAGTGTGGGAGCAACATTCTTGAGCCCCTTGTGAGCTTTGAGAGTGGGCTCTTTGTAGACCGTGGATTGTTCACCTCCCTTTTAGCGGGTCGCTAAGTACCTAATTTATATCCTTTCAGTTGTTTCTTCAGACCGGAATATGGGGACCTTTTGAATTGGGGATTCAACATTTTGCTCCAAGAATAGGAATAAATGCCACCTGCAACTTATGCTTCCAAAACATTGATGCATCTAAATTAAAAGATATTTTCATATAATCCGGAAACATGGGCAGTGAAGATTTGGAGCGTTCAACTGTCAACTTTTGCCTAAACTAAAATCAGAACTCATTTGATGCTTTTTGAGCCCTCCACCTGACTGACAAAATGTGGCACCTTTCATGTGGCCCTTTCTAGGGATTAAGATAAGGTTCGGCCAATTTACATACCACAACATAATAACAAACCAAACTACTACTGGGTATGCTCCTATGATAGAAGATATAAATTACTTCCACGTTCACCAATTTAGAGTGAAATGAAAAAACTGGCCACATCAAGTACTTATGGCCCTTCTCTAGCTTGATGCTTCAAATATAAATCAAATGATCATAATAGGAAATGAAACAAATTAGGCCCCATGTACTATTATAGAGGAAAATTAAGCCGAATACGTTGTAGTTAGTGTTGATGGTACCTTCGTAACCACGCCAAGCCAACCGAAGTGGATAATGCCCTGTAAGGGTCCCTCCTTGAATTGAGACCAAACCATTGGTCGGTACAGGATGAAGCACATAAGATTAGACCTTGGAAAATTAATATTTGTGGGACTTTAACTAATCAGTTTCAAATGAAATCTCTTCTTCTTTCTCTTAAAAATAATATTTAACGTGACTCTTAAGGGGAGTACAATATGATCTTTTTGGTCAAACTTCAGAAATAAAGAAGATAACAGACTCGATCAATCTATAATTCTTTATGCAGGAGGGTCTTGCCTTTGTTTAATTGACATGCGAATTTTACACCCTTGAGAATTATACGCCAAGGGGTAGCTTTAAAGTCCATCGAGAAAGTGAATTTAGTTTTATTGATTTGAAGAAATATTGAAGAAGAACTGTTAGATTGTCCCATATTGAATTTTTTAATATGGACAGAGTGTAGAGTCCACTAATAAGAATTGTGTTTGGGTTAATCATTGTTCAAATAATTAGAACTAATTGTTTGGATAATTGACCCTTATCATTTATAAACTCTTTAATATTTTCATATTTAATCAATACGAGATACTCTAACAGAACAAGCACATACTTATATTTGGAACAACAACTAAAAGCATAGTCGACGGAACAAAATCATCTTAGTGATCAACTGATCCACCTTAGGATTGGGATCTGCAAACTTCTTTTCTTTTTTAGGTAGTAAGGAAAAATGAAACATTTTCTAGACTGATGGTACAAACTTGGCTAAAGCAAAAAGTCGGCTGGAGGGGCAGAGCACAAAGTTGGATTCCCTCTAGAAATGGGAATTGAACAAATTTATACATAGACGTGTTGTATGGTGTGATCTGTTCTTGCACAAGATGATGATGTTACAATAAGTCCATGACACTTGGTATGAAAAAAGCAAACGGGGATGATGATGATGTTAAGAGTTTGAATACTGAAAAGGAAAGTTAAGCGATGGGGTCGGTGCGTGGTGATGCAGCCATAGCCGACCAACAGCCCATTTGGACCATACAAGCAAATGCTTTCTAAGCTTTCTAATTTCGCAAGCTTTGCCCGATTTTGTCAAAGAAGATGACCTAGCAAAAGCTAGTTAAATATATATACCATTTCAATTAGAAAACTTGAAAAATATACACATTTAGAGTCCCTTCGAATGCCGATTCTTTTTTAGTGGCAGGTATTCGGGAGTAAATGTATCGAGCGTGGGCCTTAACGTTCCAACATGTTTATCGGGAGGCAATCAGAGTGCGGACAGTTTTGCTGCATTAGCTGTTTACTTCAGCCCCGGAGTCCACTCTCTTCAGGAGACTCCGTCGCTTATTTTTGCCACTATAGCCCGTGATATTCACGGTGTCTTGTATCGCCGATCTCTTCATTCGTAGTTTCCTGTTTTCTTTTCCCATGTATTTAAAAAGAAAAAAGAAAACTTTAAAAATATACATCTAGCAGCAACTACGTTTAGTATATGGTATAGCTCATAACTCTCCATTATACTTTCTAACTAAATTATGTTGAGAGGGAAAATTTACACAAGGGAAACAGAGGAGGGAGCATGTAGGCATTCCATATGGGTCCCACGCTTTAGTATGAAGGTGGTCCACCAACCTATAAGTATGGTTGGTGGGCCGCCTCCATTTTCTTTTTGCTGCTGAAATATGAAACCAGACTGGAATTGAATGGCTCCAAACGCTTTTGGGTTTAACTTCAATAACTTAATGCTTGTGCATACTTAGGTTCCAGTTCCAACTTCCCAGCCAAATCAATTCCATTATCCCTCACGACACTTATACTGAATCCAAATGAATTTCACCACAGCTCATATGATTTATACATAAAACTAGACGGTAAGGATGGATTTGAACTTCTTAGTTAGCTTTAGAATAAAGAAATGGAATATGAGCAAAAATGATTCACATTTTTGTGTCAGCCAATTTGCTATTTGACACTGTTAAAAAGAAAAAGTATGAATATCATTCTTTAATTTTGTTTGACTCAATCTTTTTTGTTCTCAATTTCTTTTGATGTGAGTTTGTGGAATACTTGAGTCTTCTTTGGCAGTCCTTCCTTCCAGTTCAAACCACTATTCTCAAAGTCTGTCTAATACATAACTACTTCTCTGTCTACTTCTCTTCTTCTTCTTCGTATCATTTGTACACGCTCAGCCCTTATTTCCATAAACAGTCCTTTCATTTTCTTTCCTCTCTCTCTGTGTTTCTTTATAGTGTTCTATCCTCTAATTCTCATCAAGTCTCTTTCTTTCTCTCACTGTGCATAAAACATTCATCAACAATCCATGGCTGCCAACAAATTTGCCACCATGCTACATAGAAACACCAACAAGATTACCCTTGTCTTAATTTATGCACTTCTTGAATGGATTTTGATCGTTTTTCTTCTTCTTAATGCTTTGTTTTCTTACCTGATCATCAAGTTCTCTGATTATTTTGGCCTTAAAAGACCCTGCCTTTGGTGTTCTAGGCTTGATCACATCTTTGAGCCTGCCAAGTTTCACAATTCCTACGGATCTCTGGTATGTGAAGCTCATGCCTTGGAGATTTCCAAACTGGGTTACTGCTCGAATCATCGTAAGTTAGCTGAAGCTCTTGACATGTGTGAGGATTGCTCGTCCTCATCGGAAAATGAATTGTCAAAGAAGTTTGCTTTTTTTCCGTGGATGAAGCAACTTGGAGTTTTTCAAGAAAACGGAGTTGATAACTTAAGTCAGAATGACGAGTTGGTTTTGAAGTGTTCTTGTTGTGATATCAACCTGGACTCAAAGTTTCAATTTCATGATCATCAGCCGATCGATCCTTCTTGGGGGGATTTGGATAATACCCAGAAAGGAGTTTTCAACTTAGAATTCAAGGTTGATGAAAATGATCATATAGACAGATCTCAGTCTGGTCTCATGGAGGTTACTTTTGGAAGCAATCAGGGGATTGATGAAAACTGCAAGGTACATGTTAGAGAAAGAAAAGAGAAGACACTGGAGGCTTCTTTATTCCTCGTATCTGACTTTGTTTGTGACCAATCCGTTGCTGATGAGAGTAAAAGATCAGACACGACTATGGGAAACTTGCAAGAACCAGTCATAAAGGAAGAAGTCAATGTGTTAATGAGTGATCCATCTTGTCATCAAACTGTCATGGTTTCAGGTGGCTGCAGAGAAGTTATCAGTTGTGAAATTCAGCCTAAGCATCTGGAATTTTACATCGATCAGGATGATTGTCACCTAATTCCTGTTGAATTGATGGGTTCAAGCTCCAATCAGAAGCAAAATGAAAGGAGTGGTGACAAAAGAGCAGAGGAAAGTTATGGTAATGAGGATTTTGTTCTGGAGTTTGATAAGCATGTTGGGACACAGTATGAGTTAGTTGTGGAGGATAATAGCTGTTTTGAAGAAAATTTGCCATTGCTTTCATGCCATGATGGCGAGGATGAACCCAAAGTTGAGTTATTTGAGTCCAGAGAAGTATCTCAGGATGGAATTTCTTCACAAATGCTTGTTGATTTTTATGAAGAAGTTGGCTTTACCTGTGATAATCATGTTTTTCAAGAAAATTCATACCTGGAAGACGATATAAAGGAACCTGCAAATAGTCAAGGTAATTTCTAAGATGTCCTTTAATTTATTACGTGCTTCATATTAAATTCTGATCTAAATTCATGATAAATTTGGCAATGTGCAGTTTCCGAAGAATCATTCCAAGTGCAAGGAGATGAAATTGAAGCGGATGTCTCTATAGGGACAGAGATTCCTGATCGGGAATTAATTGATGATTTTCAAGCTCAAGACTTGAATCGTCCATATGTATGCTCAGAAGAAACCCCTTCGATTAGTAATGTCGATTGTGATGTACAAGTTGAATTTTCTCATGTAAATAAAGCTCTTAGCTATGGAGATGTTGGTTTTCAAGAGAACTCGGACAGAAAAGAGGAAAAAATTGAATGGGGAAACAGTGAAGGTACTTTGAAATTTTCTTTCTATTCACAGTTTGTAATTCATCTTGAATTGGACCTGAATTCATGTTGAATTTCATATATTTGAAATCACTGAAGAAGCATTGCAAATGGAAGCCAACAAAACTGAAGCAGATGACTCAATAGGGCCAGAGATTCCTGATAAGAAACCTGTTAGTGATGCTCAAGCTCAAGAAGTTCCTCCGTATTTAAGCACGGAGGAAAACCCCATGGCCACTAGTGCTCATTTTCACCGGCATAACAGTCATGGTAAGCCTTAAATTCTTTGACAGTCGGTTATAAAAAAAGTCTTTTCTGGTTATCTTTATTGATAAGTTGTTCATTTGTTGCGTTAGAATCTAAGCAAGCTGAGGAAGATGAAGTGGAATCTAGGACCTTAGCACCTGAAATAAGCGTGTCAGTGATAAACAACCATTTTGCATTGTGTTCTGAGGGCGATGAGACAGAAGAAGGCAGAATTCCCAACACACCGCCTACAATAGATGGTCTCCATAACTCGTATAGGAAGTTTCTATCAATCGAGAGACGAGAATCTGTTACAGAAGACTCACTGGATGGAAGTGTCATGAGTGATATAGAAGCAGCTGATGGAGTTCCAACGATTGAGAAGTTGAAATCTGCTCTTAGAAACGAAAGGAAGGCTTTGAATGCTTTATATGTGGAACTAGAAGAAGAGAGAAGTGCCTCTGCAGTTGCAACTAGTCATACTATGGCAATGATTAATAGACTTCAAGAAGAGAAGGCTGCAGTGCAAATGGAAGCTTTGCAATACCAGAGAATGATGGAAGAACAAGCAGCTTATGACCAGGAAGCTTTGCAGCTTTTGAATGAACTTATGGTGAAAAGGGAAAAAGAGAAAGTAGAGATAGAAAAAGAGCTCGAAGTCTATCGCAGAAGGGTAGAGAATTACGAAGCAAAAGAGAGAATGATGTTGAAGAAAAGGATAGATGGAAGTCCGAGAAATGGAACTTCATCGTCGTCGGTCTCTTGTAGTAATGCTGAGGAAAGTGACGGACTATCTGTTGATTTGAATCATGAAGCACATGAGGAAGATAGATTTAGCAATCATCAAGAAAGTGGGAAACAGAATACTCCTCCTGATGCAGTTTTATATTTGGAGGAGTCTTTGGCTAATTTTGAGGATGAGAGGATGTCAATTCTTGAGGAACTCAAGGCTTTGGAGGAGAAGCTCATAACACTAAGTGACGAAGAGGAACAACGTTTTGAGGACATAAAACCAATCGAGCATCTTTACAACGAAAATGGAAATGGATACCACGAGGATTCTTGCTATAGTAGTGAAGCAAATGGCTTTGCAAATGGTCATTACAAGGAAATGAATGGGAAGCATAAAGAACGAAAGATGGGTGGTGCAAAGGCGAAGCGACTTCTTCCACTTTTTGATGCCACCACTGATGCACATATTGAAGATGAGATGTTAATTGGGCATGCCGGAGTTGATTCTGTCGTCAAATTTGACTTGGACAGCAAGAAAGTTTCGATTGAGGAGGATGTGGATCATGTCTATGAAAGACTACAAGCCCTTGAAGCAGATAGAGAGTTTTTGAAACATTGCATAACCTCCTTGAAGAAAGGAGACAAAGGGATAGAGCTTCTGCAAGAAATCTTACACCACCTTCGTGATCTAAGAAGTGTTGAACTTCGTGTAAGGAACATGGGAGATGGTATTCTATAATGACATTGTGATCACCTTTGTACAAGATCAGGTATGTTTCAATGTCCTCAGTTTCACTTCTTGCAACATTTGTTAGAGTTCTAATAAGCAAGAAGATGATTTGTGTAAACATTATATGCAGATTACATTACGGTAAGTTGATTAACAGCGCCGAATTCAAGAGGGAGGCAACAGCTCCTTGCTTGTTCAAGTGGTTAAGACCAAATGCAAAGTTCCATAATTTGAGCAGCATAGTTCATATGGGAAGTCCCTTATGGAGAGGGAGGGTCCTGTGGTGATCAAGGTGGACTGACTGGAGAACATGAAGGTCTACCTATTTAAAAAATTGAACTTGTGGTTTTGGTGTCCAATGTTAGCCCAAATTTTTGGTGGGGTTGAGCTCATCATCATCTTTCTGGTGAAAAGGAGGGTGGTGAGTGTATGTGTGTGTAGGGTAGTGAAGCCAAGTTGTCATTTTGTATGTTACTAGGAAGAACCTGGCTTGCAAAGCTGGAGATATCCAACAATGTTTCCAGTGCCAGGTGCATATAGCAATTAGTTTATTGAGACAGATAGGAACAGGGAACTCTTTTTGTCTTTTGTTTTTTCTCAATAGTTGTGGTAGGAAAAAGAAGGGGCCTTTCTTTTCCTTTCCCATCTTTGCATCATTTCATCACATGGTTTGTTTATTATTTGAGTTAATTGTATACTATATGTATCCACTTTGTAAAGTATGTAAAATTGAGTGTTTCTTTATTCTGTTTGGAACTGCTTTGGTACGAAGGCAGGCAACTGTTAGATGTACAAACAATATACAAGATGTATAAATATGGCTTTCACATTGATGTTGCTTTAAGCATAAAAGAAACCTTGGTAGGTACAAGCCAACACAAAGTAATTTAACTCATGAATATGATAGTTTAGTAAGTAAAATTACAAATTTTGTATTTTATAAAGAATGCTGATGAAAGGCCCACGAGTAATGATGATTAATGATGGTTAAGGAGTGATTATCTCGCCTTTTGGGCCCCATCTGTCCTGCTATCCGCATCATTCATATACTAAAATGATGCCATCCAGACACAGCTTTTGTCACATGCATGAATCTATCTGCAGTTTCCAAAATACCAATCGGATTGGACTTTGGATGTGTTCCTGAAGTTCATTTTACACTTCCACGCCAAGCTCACTCAAGGGCTAACTTCAACAAACTGAGAGTCGCAGTTGTTTGAAATGCCATTATGAGACCCCATTAATTTGATCTGAAGTTATCTGTTGGAGAAATTCTTTTGGTAATACTTGACACACCAGCATCACTTATTATATTCTAACCCCCCTCATCCCTTGGAAAGATTCTTCCCACGTGCACTTGTGCATGAACATGTCTGTTGAGGATAGATATATGAATTTATACAGTCTTCTATTTTATTTTTCTCAGCTTTCCAATAGAAAGTAGCACAATCGGTGATTATTGCACTTTCGGCGATGTTCTAAAGGGTCATTAAAAGTGAGATCTACATTAGGTCGCTCTCATTATGTTCCTCCAAGAATTAATCGAATTCATTGTAAAGGTGTCTGCATGTTCTTACTTGCAAGTTCCTGCAAAGCCAGAGAATTAACTAATAATTAATGAATAGAGATTCCAACAGCTAAAAGGGTTGTTCCAATGGTGATGAATTGAAAGCCTAAGTTGCCTGATCCTACTCTTAGCTTCAACCCTGAACCTATACCAGATATTATCTATTCATGAAGTAATGCCCTCTACTATCAATCAAACAAATGCAACCCATTGAATGATAAACCTTCTCTAGCACGCCCAACTTCTAAACTTCACTAACGTGAACAAACCAAACTCATCTACCAACCTAAGTAAAGACCTATCTTATAGAATCAGAGGCCCTTCTTCAGACTGCTTTGACACTGACGTTAGTAATGACAATTCAAGTTATAAAGAGGTGCATATTAGGGAGAGAAAAATGGGAAAACTAAAAAAGAAAACGGTTATTAAAACTTTCACATGATATTCTATGTTGGACTGCACGAAGGTTTAATAATTTCTCTAATAAGTCGGTCTTAAACACCTCTTCAACTCAATTTATCCCTATCTGAAGATCTTTTTTTAAAAAGAGAAGAATGCTGATGAGGCCTGCTCCTTCATGTCAGCAATGGAGAACTTGTCTCCTTTCTTAAAAGCCGAAACATGCTTAGCATTTTCTTCTAATAGAATCCTCATATGGTTAATGTTAACCTACTTTTCTCTTCAAAACAATTTATGCACTTCCGAATTACGGTAGACCTTTCAAACAGTATGCTCTTTGGTTTGAATTTCTCTACCAATCTGTTCATATAGTCAAACAATCAATCTAAGAGAAGCTTGATTAAGTAAAAATTGGATAAATTTTTGGTGAATCCTAGGTCTTCTTTTATCTCAATCAAAGTTTCACTCATAGAAGATATTCGATCGTTCACCAATTCTTATAACATTAGGTTTAAATGCTCAAAAAGTCTAAGCTCTTTTCAAGTTTTTCACTATTATTGTTGATGATCTTAATTTTACTTAAGTTACTAATAATGCTTTTCTCACCTTAAGTATTTAGTTACTGATACATACTTTTTCAACATTCCATGCCTCAGTAAGCGCAAATTTTAAGTTTTTCTCTTAGAAACTCAAACCTGTTTGTTGAAAAAGTTTTGATAAAGATATATGCAAGCTTACAATTCTTCAACATATATTACACCATCCTTTTGACTATATACGATAAAGAATAATTTAATATTGAAATGCTTAGTTTTTCCATAAAAGACTAGATTGTCGGACATGAATATAGTTACCTAGTTGCCTACTGTTAGACCCCTAAGTTGTAATAGCGAAATCGTGCAGGCATTAGCGAGCCTTAACCAATATTCAACACATAGAACAACCAAATAAGGCAAAAAATTACGAGGAGGCAAGGAGGAAAAGGGACAATGTTAAGTGTTGGCATGTATTGGTGCATATTGGTAGAAACTTTCGACGAGATGCAAAATTCAAATGTGAGACCAAAGACGACTTAAGACATATATCAAGTGGAAGGTTAGCCAAATCACACGTATGACAGGAATATACGAGAGTTCCAAGGTGACTTACTAAGTAGATTAAGCATGATGCAAGTTTTGGATCTTTTACGAACTGACTTGACTAAGGCTAAGTTCTTGATGGACTAAAGACTTAGTGTGTGCTCAAGTGGATGGACCATAGCTAATGGAGTTGGCATGGTAAGCATTGGACAGACTAGTGTGCTATTGGCTTGGATAATTCATCATCAAATGATAGAGATGAAGAGATCCTGGGTGATGTAGCAGATAAGATCACAATGGATGAACATCAGTTCTAAGTGATAAAGATCACGTGGAAGGATCGTTTGAAGATAAAGGAGATCTTCATTGATATGGACAAATCATTCCTAATAGATGTAATCAGTTATCTTATTATTATGATGTAGCTTAATTCTATTAGATAGAATTCTAATTAGATGAGGATGTCATCTATTAGCCAGTATCATGTAATCTGATTCTTAGCTAGTAAAGTTATATTAACATTCTATTTTAGTCATCTAGAGGAGCCTATAAATAGTTTATTAGAGCCTTGCTCCTTTCAAGGTGAGAGTCAGAGACACTTAAAGATGTGAGTGTGAGAAACACTTAAAGATTGAGAGAGTATTTATTTGTATAATTTGAGGGAAGTAATCAAGGTTGGTATTTGTCGCATCCCTTTCTCGTGTTCTTATTGTTGTCATGAATATTTATACTACAAGAAAAATGGCATTTACAGACGGAACTTACCGACGGAAAATGTTAACTTCCGTCGGTAATGTAATTTTGCGACGATATTCACTGGCGAAAAAAATAATTACAAAATTGGGCATCAGTAACGTTGCCGATGGAATCTTATTTCCGTCGGGAAATATACCGACAATACACACTAACCGTCAGTAAATTTACTGATGGAAAGAATCATCTCCGTCAATATGAATATAGATAGTTTGTGATAAACCATCAATGAATGCACAGTAAAAATGTGAACATATGCTGACGGTTTGTCAATAACTGACAGTAAATATCGCTCGAATTACGGACGAAAACTAAACATCCGTCGATAAAAACCCTAAATATTTACCGACGATTTACCACCAATCGTCAGTAAATATGACTTAACTTACCGACAGAGACTTAAATTCTATCGGTAATGACAATATACATTTTCATCAATTTACCATAATTCCGTTCGTAAGTATTTTCTTTTTTAAAATCTCGACATTAAATTTGATTTGGATAATTTTAACAACTATAAATTAGCTGTGCATAATTTTTGATTTGTTTATATATTTAATTTGCTTAAATAGAAAATTAATTGATCATATAAAGAAAAAAAATCTTCATTGATAATAAAAACATTAAATTGTACATAAATTCAAACCAATTGACTACAACAATCATATTGTCTTGGTGAGCGTGGATGGTATGAGTTTCTAGCACTTCCTTTCAACTGCTCGATGTCATTTGGAGCTTAGTCATGTACTCTATTAACTGTTGCATTTGGCTTATCAAGGTCTACAATGTGCTCTCAAGCTGATGGATATGTTCCACTATCGGTCGTCTACTTGATGCTACTATATTGAACATAAAGGAGTGTTAATAACATGTGTTCCTAAATAAGCTTAGCTTGAAAATCCTTCCACGACTGTCTCTAACATCCACTGAATCAAAATATGCCTGGCTTTCATCAACAGCTTGTTCTCCCTGAGACTGTCGCTGAATCATTTCTTGAAATTGGTCCTATTAGGAGGCAATACTTATATTATAACTAGTAAGTCATAATTATTAAGAATGAATATTAAAGCATGAATTTCACATACATTTAATTCTCTACATCGACTGTTGACGAATGACACATTATCATGCTTCTTGGTGTGAGTATGTAAAAACAACTGGCAGGGTGTACCTTATGCCCATAGACTTTTTCTGCATAATAATAAATTGTTCTAAGTTAAACTAGAATTTATAAAAATTTCAACAAATTCTCCTCTATTTTTATGATATTACCCCCTGATGAACAAAGAAAATAACTCATCACAGCCATATATGGCACCAGACATTTATACCATGATCATTATCTATAATACCCATATTTTTATCACAACATTTACACATCAATTTAAATTGAATTGCAGTAAAGTAAAAAATTAAAATATAAGCATAATAGTTAGATACTTACAAGTCTCTCAGCATGTTACGGGAAGACTGTCTCTCCCTGGGCCTCTACGTTTGTTGATTGAGTTACTCCCTGAGATGAACATTGCCTCAGGTGATGTCCAGTACTCCTGCCAGTGACTCCATATGTCCTTAGAAATATAAGGCGATCATACACTAACCTCGTGTATCACATCAATAAAATCGTGATAATGTGTACGAGCTTGCCTCTCCCTTACACCATGCATGACCCCATCGATACCAGAATCCTAGTAAATTGTTTCTGAAATTAAAAGGAAAAAATTTGATAACTTATAATCTAATATTATTTATTTAATTAATGTATACAAATAAATGAAAAAAGAAAATTATTTGCATATTGTACCTCAAACTCCTGAAAGTAAAACACCTTTGTAGCTTGAGAGATCTTCTTCCATACATAACCCTCATGATCAATCCTTCCTTAAATGTAGATGTCATATACCTGAAATATGGTACAGACGGAATCAACCTAATATAAAAAAGAATAATTTTATACCATTTGCAAAAATTTAAACCTATAACTTAATTACAAACATATATAGTATTTCATGCAATTTCACTTATAGAGTATTGACTATTATGATATACTTTCTTCCATTAGGTCCTTTAGCTCCAGGCTAGCAGTCATCTCCTTTATTCGCTATAGGGTAGCGGATGAAGGAGTGGTGGATGGTGAAGCAGCAGGTGGTGCTTCATCTGTAATTGTAGGCCTTCAAGGTGGAGGTGGTGATTCCGTTGCGGCTGGAGACTGTGATAGTCCACCCTCACAGTAAGTACCTCTGAATGTGTGTCTGAACCTGGGCCGCATTACATCACCCTGTCTCTTTGGTCTCATATTTCTACCTAAAATTTACTGTTTATTGAAATTTTTTAGAAATATAAAAATTTGAATTTGAATCCAATTTTACACAATATATTTAATAAGATATTGTGATTTGTTAAATATCATATTGAAGTACAAACTTTGAATTCAATTATGAGAATAATTGTTACAGTCATAAAATAATAATATAATGAGTTTAAAGATGAGTCTAGTGTAATGTAGAGATAAATCACAATAATATAATTAATTTTTTAGATTCCAAGTGACATGAGAGTCGATAAAGGCAAATGAATGCTTAATGGCTGGATTCCTGAGAAGGGTCCTAGCATGTTCGAATGCACCAATGGAAATAATGAAAGTTCTTCCCTCATGTGTAAGGTTTTGAACACCTTCTCGCAACAGTATTTTTGCTATTGCTAAACTTATAGATGAAATGTACGAAACGATTTACCTACAACACAATTAGTATAGAGTTTATATATTGTCATATTAGATACTCATTAAACAAACCTATCATAAAAACTTATACGTATGTGAATGTCTAGACAAGCTCTGTGGAATTGCTAACTTTTCCAAAGCAACCGATTTCTCTAATCCTTTATCAACCGTTATGTCATTGCTCCCACCTCCTCGACATACATGTCATCTTCAAGATTCAAGTTAAGCTTAAAACAACATGTAGTATATACCATCAACTATAATAGCTTCATAAAAGGAAATGAGATGTACATAATAAGGAAAGTGACGTTGTTCAGATGATACTATACACCTTGAAGCAGAAGATCAGCTATAGAAGGCAAACAATCATTACTTAAAGAAGTGGAGATTTTTGCTGCATTGTTTATTCATTCGGCAGGGACTATTTTGCCACATTCCTCCTAACGGAATGAATTATTACCACTCGAAACTAGACACTATATCAACATTCCTTGATTAAGAATTTGAATTAAATATTTGACACAATATATTGAAAAGTTTGGAATGTTCTTCTTTGTCGAATAAAATATTCAAATACAAACACAATTTAATCGCTATCATAACTTAATTGTAAATTACAATCTTCTTCATATTCTGAAGAATAAGGATTAAAATCTGGCCCGTCGTCAGATCTCTGACCCTCATCCTCCCCTCTAGATGAAATTTCAACATATTCATTAGAAAGATCATTCAAAGTTTCATTATTATCATATGTGACAGATGCATTTATAAAATAAGCATCTTCCTGAAACGCTTCACTTTCAATTCTCTTTTCTCCTTTTCCATGTGATTCAAAAATACCTCTAGGTTTAACTTTGCAAATCGTCAACTAATCTGACTTATGTCGTTATAAGTTGAGAAAAGGGACATAACACACCTGTTTTGTTTGCATAACCAACACAAAAGGTTCAAATTGTCTCAATCTTCTTCGACTGTTGGTTTCAACAAAATTATATCAGCTATGTACTTTTGTTCTAACATTTAGAATCGAATCAAACCAATCACGCTTAAATATCACAGTTCGCTTGATTGGCAATACAGGGTACTCAACTTCAAGTATCTCAATAATTTTACCATAGTAATCGATCAATTCGCCCTGTATACAAACTTCACTATTTATTGTTGCCATGCTATGACCATGATATTCTGTATGATATTTGTATCCATTAACGACATACACTGAATATGATTTAACAGTTCGTAGAGGTCCCTTAGCAAGATCACAAATGAACTTGTTCTCTATTGAATTTTTGAAGGCCTACAAAAAAAAAGAAATTATCATATCAATGAGTATAATGTTATTTCAATACTTAAATATTATAATTCAATTATGAGAATATTTGTAAATGGAAACTTACATATCTCTCGAACCATCGTGCAAAATGTCTTCCAACCTCATTATTTACTTCATCCTGTGTGTTGTCTAGCATGATCTCGCGTAACAAGGCCTCGTATAATCTAAATACATTATTATGTATTTTAGTTATAAACAAGACAAATTTTGAAAACCGATATAATCATGTTCAACTAACTGACAGTTTAATAAAATGTAACCATTGCCAGCCTCAATTTCTTACTCTATTAACATTCTTCTTATTACACATCCATATGCTCACCCAGGATATGTAAAAATGGATAAGTTAGTATCAACATTACTCGTTCCTCCCCCATCGTCATTATGAGAAATTTTTCTTTCTCTTGTGTGAACATGTGGCTCAAAATAATGTCCAAAAAATGTACTAGCTTCTTCCACTAAATAAGCAATACATATTGAACCTTCAACTCTAGCTTTATTTTTGACATTTTTCTTCAAGTGATGCAAATACCTATATTAGAAAATATGGTTATTACAATTTAATAGTTAAAACATGTTATAAATTCAATTACAATAATTTGAATTTGGCTTACCTCAAATGGATACAGTTATCGATATTGAACTAGACTAGCTAGTTTTACCTCATGCGCTAAATGTACAGGTAAATGCTCCATACAATCAAAGAAGCTTGGAGGAAGAATTCCTTCTAACTTGCATAAAATTATCAGAATCTCCCTTTCTAATATTTCCATTTCAATGAACTTGATTTCGGATGATGTTAAACTTTTAAAAAACAAACTTATTTATGTTATCACTTCCCAATCTTTATTCGGTAGCAACTCCCAAAATGTGATTGGAATTAACCTTTACATAAATATATGACAATCATGACTTTTCAACCCAAATAATTTGTACTTCCTCATGTCCACACACCTTGCCAAGTTTGAAACATAACAATTAGGAAACTTTAAACTTTTCAACCATTCACACAATATTTCCTTTTTTTTTTGTCTAAAGTGTAACACACTTTCGGATATTTACCAGTGTGAAGATCCTTATGTAGCTCATTCCTCCTACAAAAAGGTTGCAAATATGCTCGTGATTTTGCATTGTCTTTTGCCCTCCCTTCAATGTTCATAATAGTATTGAACAAATTGTCAAAATAATTCTTTTCAATACGCATCACATCTAGAATATGACGTATTAAGTTAGTTTTTCAATATGGTAAATCTCAAAAGATGGTTTGTTTTCTCCAATCAAAGTTTTTACTAATGCTTATATTAACTTCATCAACTTCAAATTATGTAACTTTTAGCAAGTCTAATTCATCGAGCTCCAGCAAATCTTTTCACTAGCTTTGTAAGCTGATAACAATGGGGAGGAGCGAAATCTCATCACGGGTTATGGGTTAAGGTTTATATGTTCAAATCTAAAAAACAAACCTATCCTGAAGATCGAACATATATGTTTATAATCATATATGTTAGAAGATTATTAATATTAAAAGTCCTATATTAAATATGTAATAGTGCCAAATATAATAAGTATTCATAAAAATATGAATACATATTTTAATAAATTGTTTTAACATATGGGTAGTTTTTAAAAAATGTGAATAAAAATTTACATATGAAAAGTAAAGAGAAGCTAATTAAGTCGGAATAAGAATCAATGAAATAATGGATTGACATATTAAGGGCATGCAGAACTATAATATAATTGAAACTCATCCTATATTAATTCAATGACAAACCAAACTTCAAACCATAAACAAATACCCAAATTAAACTAAGTTCAGAAAAATGTAGTAAAAAACAAAATCACTTACCTCAACCGACACGCCGAAGGATCTTCCTGAAGTACGTGAAGGAAGATGGTGATGACGGAGCTAGAATGAAAAATATAGAAACTGATACAAATGTCATTAAAATGTGTGAAAATTCTTTGTTGACATTGTCATACCATATAAGAAAATGAATGTCATTTGAATACCTGTTAAAGCTTCTCTTCAATCTCCTTCAAAATATAAATACTGGTAACACATGAGTTCCTGCAACTAAGAACAAATTTGTTCACAGTTTAAAAAGCGGGATATATTAAAACAATTGCCATGAAATATTATAATCAATCAAGGTCATTAGCTATACTTAAATAATTCAACCAGCAGGTGTTATCCTTAACAATTTGCATAATTGTAAGTCTCCTTGACAATAAGATCATCAGTTAATACTAAGGAGCTCTTGTTTTAATTTTAAAATAGTGATGTCACATTTTACAAGGACCCAATTGAAAATTTGGCAGAGTTTTCCCTATAAAGTGGATATTCCCTTTTTAAAAGAAGGGTCAATATTCTTGCAATAAAATTACACTTCTATATCGACCAGTAACCACAACTCAAATTGGGTCTCCAAACTATATGTTATTCTTAATTCAGTCCACATTTACATCGCAAAATCTATAATAATTCAATTCACAATTCAAGTATACCAATTTGTAACCAATACACTGTCAATTATAGTCAATACATCAAGATATTCTCGATTTTAATCAACAATAACTCAATTAAATCAATTTCATTCATTTATATAAAAGCATAACCCTTTCTAAATTTTTTTGTATGTCGAGAATAAGATTATACAGGTCTTAGTTGTTAGGAATTCTAGAAGTCAACTAGATTATTTTGGAAAATCCTGGGGATGAGTCCTTTTTAATATATTGCAATCTTACTTTTTTTAAAAGTTGAAGTTTAGTTATGCACTCGAATATTTTGAATAACTTTTGTGCATATTGTTTAATTGTAAAATTCTAATTAGTTTTTATAATCACATATGCAAATTACATTCAAATGTACAATTTCAATTACTTTTTCTTTAATTATAGTTTTAATAACCCTTGATTTTTGTGTCAATTCTCAATTTAGCCATCAATTCTTTATCTACCATAAACATAAAATAATAATAATTTCAACCAATTTTAGCAAGTACTAAATAATTTGAATTATTTGGAACTTTTGATAAAATAAAAGTTAGAGAATATACTGTATTTCTTTAATGTCAAAGTTTCTTCTATCAACAAATGATTGTGGAATTTGATTCTTGTCTTTTGAGGTATAAATTTGATTCTCAACTTTAAAACATTGCTTGCTAATAAACTCAAATGCATGGGTAAGCTTTTAATTGCATTCATGGGATGCTCACTATTAAAATTCGAAAAAGTATGGAATCCAATGGACTTTTGTAATTATTTATCATAAAAACAATAAATCTATATCTTAAAGTAAAGAAATCTTCTTTTAAGCAATATTTTCATTATAATATCAACAACAAACTTAATTGAAACATTTTACCTTGTATTTTAACTTCTCTATTGGCATAAACTTGACTTTTATATGTTTTTTTTTTGCTTGCTAGATAACATTCTTTCCAATGATTATTGCCAACTTATTGTTAATACAAAAAGGCATTTGAATATCTTGCTACTGCCAAAGATCAAAATCAAACAAAATTTTCTTAGCTATATATAATATTTTATATCATTTGTAATTACCATATAACCAACTCTACTAATCATTGACATATGATTTCTTATTTATTGTTGTGTTAAGAAAACATGCAATTATCAAGAGAACAATATAGTCATCTAGGAAATAATGACCTTTAATTATTTTCATTAATTAAAATTAAAAAACTTGTCGTTAATTGACGATAGAGAGAAGAGTTTCTTACCTGAAAGTTAACTACAGGAGATCGTCGGAGAAGACGATGCTCATCGCCGGAGTCACAACAGCTGCACGGAGGACACACAGTGTAACACCTACATACCCCCTGGGAGGATACAGGGATGCCACCCAAGGCAGGACAAACAAAACCAAACATCACATTTACATTTTTAGAATCTCAAACACACATATAATACGTAACGTAAAACAAAAATCCAAAGAATATTTACAGGCCCAAACAAACGAAACAAAATACATTTTCGAGTAGAATATAAAAAAAAAACAGACTTCTTTGGCCAATGCAGTAGACTTGTCTCAGTCTTTATATTCTTCGCTCTGAACCTACACGGGGCAAATCCACCGTGCTAAGCATATAGCTTAGTGAGTAATAACTAATCTACATTAATTGATTTCTTTACCAATAAAACATAAATAATGCTTTTCAAAACAGATTTGTATAATTAACAGAACTGCATAACACAAGAGGTTTTAAATCCTTCAGAATCAGAACATAAGTTAGATCATGTCAGAATCAAACAGATATTAGAATACAGAACAAATCAAATTATAAATCCATAAACATAAGTGGGTAACGGGACTTATACAGGAGATATCATAATTAGTATCAGCAGGAGAGACATATGTCTCGATATCAGGAGACACCAAAGTGTCAAATAACAGGAGCATATATCAGGAGACACCAAAGTGTCAAATAACAGGAGCAGCTGCAGACCCTTCTAGGCATGCCTATTTACCCACAACTAGGACTTAACAGTTTTAAAACAGAACAAG
>JANTPM010000244.1:9266178-9283040 GCA_025434745.1 Erythroxylum divaricatum | reverse complement strand
ATATATTTTCAATTATTAAATCAAAATTTATATATTTTAAAATTAATTATATTTATTGGTTGATATTATACAGTACAACTGTATAATATATATTAATATGAACTATTTTGCAATTTTTTAAAAGTTTAGGGACTATTTTATAAATTTAAAAAATATCCCGAACGGTATCCGGTACCGACTGATACCGGTACAGTTCCGTTTCAGAGTCCAATCCGGTACCGAGCCCGATACGGTATTCATAACATTGGATCTTATACCATTTTAAAAAATATTTAAGAACATAATATTTTCCTTTTTATTTTTAGTTTTCATTTTAAGAAATAAGACATATCACCCAAGTTTTTCATCTCATATACTTGCATCATGTCTTTTTTTTTTTAAATTGTTGAATATGTTCAACATTGCTATATGTAACCAAAAGATCATCAATATATAATGAGACCATAGTAAGATTAGTTGATCCCTTTAATTTGCAAAGTGGATTTAGTAAGATTTTTAATAAAGCCTAGTTTTAGTAAGTGCTGATTAATCATATTATTCCAAGTTCTTAAGATATGTTTCAAACCATATAAAACCTTCTTTAACATATAGACCTCATCCTTGTTCACTTTCATAATGAAGCCTTTAAGTTGTTAGCCTAGATTTCTTCCTCAGGAAATTCATTTAAAAATGGCAATTTCACATCAAGTTAGTAGTTTTTTAATCATATTTGTGCTACAATATCTAGTAGCATCTTGATAGTATCTAGCCTTGCATTAGGAGAAAATATATCCAAGAAATATACTACAAAACTTTAAGCATACCCTTTTACCATTAACCTTGCTTTGTGTTACCTGATTAAGCCATCAGTATTTAGTTTTGCTTTAAACACCCACGTAACTCCAATTACCCTTTTTTTGTTTAAGTCATTCTACTAGCTCCTAAGGCCTTTTGTTTTTCAAAAATGAAGAGGTCCTCTTGGATTGCATCCTTTCACTTGGGTTCCTTTTCTTCTTCCTAATGCCTTACAATTTCAAGAGTAGAAACATTGTATTTCTAATAAAAATCAGAGAGCAGTCTAGTTTCTCTTATAAGAGGATCATCAATTAACTCATCCTGATTTTGCATGTGATCAATAATCAACTTCTTTTTTATACCGTTCTAGCTTTATTATTCAACCTTCATAAATTGCACATCCTTGCCTATCATGGCTTTCTTTGTGCGAGGTTGAAGAAATATTTAAGCATTACATGTTAAGCATGGCTTTCTTGTTTAGCTTACCTCTCTAAATTTATGACACATAAGCATCCAAATACTTTAAAATTTTTCAATGAAGGCTTGTAACCATACCAAACCTCAAAAGTGTTCTTCCTTTATAATGTTTTAGCGGGAAATCTATTTAAGAAAAATAGTGCAATGTTTGTAGCTTGGGCCTAATATTTGTTCATCAACTATTTCTCATGAAACATACATTTGACAGTTTTCATTAGTCTTCGTTTTATTGACTCCATTCTACTGACAAGAGTATGAAGTTGTAAATTGATACTCAGTGAATGCTTCCTCACAAAAGATATTGAATTTTGCAAGGCATACCTCGTGTTGTTATCAAATCTCAAAATTCGAATTTTGTAGCCACTTTGGTTCTCAATCTATCGATTAAATTTCTAAAACACATCTATAAACTTTGACTTGAACCTAAAAAAATATATTCAACCCATTCTGGTGAAGTCATCTTTAAATACTATATAGTGCCTAGTTCACTTAAGTGAAGGAATCCTCTAAGGTCTTAAAAAATCTATGTGAACTAATTACATCCTCTCAATTGTTCTCCAGGCTATTTGTTTTAAGAGTATTCTTACCCTCTTATTATATTAACAAGCCCTGTAACTTAGTAATTTTGATTTTAATTACAATAACCCTTGAACTAGCTCCTTTCTATACATATTCAATACTGTAACATAATAAAAATGTCCTAGCCTCTTGTGCTAAGTCACTTTATTGTTTACAGCAATTAAATAAGCTATTTGATCCTTTTTTTATTAGATTAAACGATAAGTTTTTGTCTCTCATTTTAATTTTGAGAACTTCCTTATTATTGGCATCCTTAATTAGACATTGATCATTTTGAAAATTGAATTTAAATCCCTTCTTAATTAATTAATTATCATATACTAAGTGATTTTTGTTCAATATTAGGTACATACAAGATATTTATTTTATACTTGTATAATTGTCAGTGACTACAACTCCCTTTCCTTTAACAGTAATGAGTTCATCGTTCTCAAACTCTAACTTTTGATACCTTTGATTTGTCCAACTCTTTAAAAGGCTTTTGATTTGGCTGCCTTGAGGGGGTTCTTTGCCCTTTTCATTTGCAGCTCTATAGTTGACATGTTTCCTCCTTCTCCTCTCCAGGGTGCTGATAGAATCGTCTGGGGCGCCACTGATCATGAACACTTTACCGTAACTTCTGCATACGCCCTGTTGTTGGATCCTGCGACTGAGACTCCGCATGGAGTATGGAGGGCCATTTGGTAGTGATCGGAGCCCCAACGGATGCGCTCATTTTTATGGTTATTAATGAAAGATCGCTTACGGCATGGTAGTACCTGTCTCCACTGCTTCCACACAAAAATCATCTCTACATGACAATAATACCATGCAACTGCAAAGACTGAAAGCTATCCCCAGGTATCAAGATTATGTACTATTCCATAGAACCGCAAAGACTGAAAGCTATTCAAGATTATGTACTATTCTATAATTTATCAGATCTTCACGGATGACTAATATAAAAAAAAAGTCAGACATGAAGTTATAACAAATAAAAGAAACAAAAACTTTTGACTTGATTTTTATTAATATTAAAAACTACCAAGTCATCGTTGACTTGACAAAAAAATGACGATATCATATACCATAAACTTTTTTGTTATTTTTAGGTTATATTTACACGTTTCTTAAATGTTAAGGTTTTATTTGCACACGCGGAAATCTTAGGATTAAATTTATCGATCCGTATAAAACTTAGGTGAAAATATTGATCCGTATCGCCCTTCTTGGACTTCTTCTTTATATTAATTCAATTCAATAATCTTTTTAAAAATTCATTAAAAATTATTGAAATCAAAAGTTCTTTAAAATCCTGCTGTCAAACATAATATCGGTTTGTTAATGTTAATTAGTTCTGTGAACAAATTTAAAAATTTAAAAATAAACTTTCTTTGTATTAAAAAAAATGATAGCAAGCAGAATTACGTTATCGAAGAATCTCCTTTCCCAGAATTCGAAGACCAGATTTTTGTATTAATTTATGTTGAGAGTTACGTTTTGATGCAGAAGCACTGTCTCGTTCATTCCTACATGTACTAAGAAGGGAACTAGTGTGTTGATAGTCTGACTTCTTTAACAGCTATATTTTCAGTGAGCCTTTGGATTCTTCAGGAGCCTCCATCTTTGCTCCAGCTTCCTCTGGCTCAAGATCAGCAAAAAATTTTTATCGCAGATGTCCGCATCAGTTAAGTTAGCTTTCGTATTTTTTCCTTGTAACAAAAAAAAAATCAAAATCTGGACTACAAAGAACGGTAGTTTTCAACTTTTCTTTTTCATATGCATACGCGTTTCCTGTTTGTCACAAGAAAAGTTGGCACCAAGTCAATTACGGTTGTCTGGTATGAAATAAGTAGGCACTTTCCATCCCGCACGGCTCTTCCACCTTGTACTCACCTTAGTCAGTGATTCACAATCTTCAAAAACTTAAATAATTACATTATCCTTACTCAGAAGATTTAAGCAACACCGTTATATGTTTTTATGAAAGAAACGTGTTCTTCCGAAAGATAAAAAGCATGAAGTACTGATTAGTAGAACTTAAAACAACACTGCAGTCCAAATGAAAAGGAGGTAATTTATTCTCAAGCTAAAGCCTAACTAAATAAAAGGTGAAATGGACAAGCTTTCGAAAAACTATCAAGATTACCACGTTGACCTACAGCTTATATAAGTTAACAAAAATCAGTGTACTAGTTGACAATGATGTTCTAATCTTATATTTTATTAAACAAATTTCTTATCACATGTTAGCGTAATACTTTTGGTGGATATAAAAATTTCATAAGCCAAACCCATTGTAGCGGTAGCTGAGTCTATCACCAGTCTATGACCGTAAAGAATTTTAAAACCTAATACGTTTAGTCATTTAACATTGGCATCACCGGCAGTCATATGCATTTTAACAACATCAAAACTTTAAATTAAGATTTTATTATTATTTCAAGATAATTCCTTCTTTATTTTCTTAAGTATTTGCATCAATTATTTGTTCTTTTGTATTTGGGTACTTCAACGGTCAGGTTGTCGAAATTCCTAAAATAATTATGATTCTCCAAATTTCTTGTAATAGTCGTAGAGTCAGGTCGAATCTTAAGAGAGTTAGACTATAATTTTTTAATTTCAAGGAAGGGTAGTGGTAGGACAGGGGTTTGTTTATGTAACTAATTAATTGAAATTAATACAAAAATAAATTAAATCAACTGAAGATTAGTAAACTCCAATTCAAGGGAAAGATCTCAATCCTGTTTGGCAAATAACTGATTCTATTAACTGTTAGCTGATAGATGATTATATTAGCTGATTTGACCAGTATGTTGTATTAGCTATTTGTTAGAAATGTTTGGTAAAATTAACTATTTAATATTAACTGTTTATGTGAAAAATGACTTATGATGACATGATTTTAAAAAAATTATAAAAGTATGAATATTATATATCTTAATATTTTGTGGGATATTTTAAGTAAAGAATAATAAATTATTTAATGATTTAATAAATTAGAGTTATATAAAATTTTTAATCTAATCAAAATTTAATATATTTTTGTTTATGATTTATAATTTTTTGAATTATTACAATAAATAACAAAAGTTAAAATGTTTAAATTAATTAAGACATGAAAAACAAATTTTACAAATTAATTATTATTATTGATTGTTGGATGATGAATATAAGTGGTGATTGAGTCTTCTGAAATAAATGACTGCATTCTATAATTTATAAATTAATTAAATAATTTTAATCAATTAATCAATTTTTAAAATTTAAATTTTATCTTAAAATTTTATTTTAGAATTAAATTAAAATTAAAATTATTTTGTTTTTTTATTTTTATCGTTTTTTATTTTAATTTTATATAATTAATAATAACATAATTAAAATTAAAATTAAAATTAAAAATAAAATTTATTATAGTAATAAGTAAAATTAAAATAAAAAATAAAAAAAACAACACAAGTGCAGTGTGGTTAGTCCCCTAGTAGTCATGACCACCGTGACTACTATGGGTGTTATGGTCATTACAAAGAGCTACTTTAATTGTTTCCTTCAAAACACTCTTACATTGGAGCTTTTCATAAAATAGTTGGTTGGGTTGAATCAGCCAACCTAACTAGCTTATAACCAAACAACAAAGCAGCTTTTTATTATAGTCAAACTTCTAAAAAATGAGTCAATCAGCTGAAAAACAGATGATAAGTTGTTTACCAAACTAAGTCATTACAAACAGCTATTTCAGTTGTTTCCTTCAAAACGCTCTTACAATTGAGCTTTTCATTCCACCCAACCTAACCAGCTCATAATCAAATAACAAAACAACTTTTTAATATAGTCAAACCTCTAAAAATGAGTCAATCAACTGAAAAATAGTTGATAAGTTGTTAACTAAACTAAGCCCGTCTAATAGTAACATTGATTATTGATCTAAAATGAATATTTTCACAATTTAAATAATTAATCCGAAATATATTAGGATAGTTATAATAAGTTTCAAATTTTTTTAAATTAATTAGCTCAAACTCATCATCCAAACTAAAACTTATGATACATTGATTGAGTATGATAGTATTCTATATCAAATAAACGATAGCAATAAGTTTAGTTAAAAAGACTAATCTTAAATTAAATAGTCAAGATAGCCACAACTATTTAATTTAATTTTTTTAATCATAAGTTAAATATTAAAATTATTAAATAACCTATTTGCTATTTGTATCAATCTTAATTACGAGTCATTGAATTTTTGAATAAGGATAGTATAATTAATATTAAATTAAATTGTCATATTAGTCAAATACTTTAGCGAAGTCTATCTTTTAATTTTGCGCTTGTTAGAGTGAAGGCCCTTCGAGAATGACACGTGGATGATTTGCATATGCGGTTCCGTTCAATTAATCGCTACCCAAGACTTGGGTACACTTTTTTTTTCTCGTCATGCCTTACCTGTTCTATTGAAAAAGCACATGATAATAAGAAAGATACAATCAAATCTTCCCAATTCCAAAAAGAAAAAAATAAAAAAGGTTGACGATAGCTTAAACTGACTTCGAGGAAGTTTCACGGTCATGTCGGCGGTCAGCTCATGTCCTGTCACATCCGACTTATTCTGAACGGCTTCTCTTGCCTTTCAGATAACTCGGGGTACAGATCTTCTGTACTTTCTACACTGTACTTATTTTATTCCTTTTTGATCTTAACCATTCAATACAATACATTGGATAGATGATTGAAATTCAAAAGAGATAGAAGGTATTAGGTAAAAAGGAACAGAAAATCTGCCCCCGTTAACTCGTATGAGTTCATTTAACCTTTCATGATTCAAAATTAGCCTTCTTTGGGATGCTAAATTGCTAATGAATTTCCTCCTTACATTAAGCCCGTTCTTCACATGAAATGAAAGCACTTATTTTGTTTTATATAAAATCCATACATACGGTGATTATGTGTGGCAAAGACTATGACTTCTGGAACATTTTCAAGTGTCACGCGTGTTTTACTTGGCAAACGCATCTAGGAACTGTGCAAACAAGCAACCACCTGCAAGAACGAGTGTTTGACCTTTCCACGGAAAACAAAAACTAAATAGATTTTTAATTCGACTTTAAATTATAGTTGAACTAGACAGGAGTTGATATAAGCTCAATTTCTATTAAAATATATTAAAAACAAGTGAAAAGTGAAAATAGAAACAAGATAATCTCAACATGTCAAATTTTGGTCAACATGGACCTTTCTTGAATAGTTTGATCGTGCATGCCGTCAAACCAAAACATTAAGATCACCAAAGCTTTAAGCTTTATAGCCCAAAAGTCACACAGTTTCTTCGCCCGGTTCACACCAACTCTCTGTAATTCCAATTGCCCCATGTCAAGATCACATCTTTCACCTCTAAGAATTTGAAACAGCTCTTTTCATCTGTAAAACTCTCTGCAATTCCAATATCCCCATGTCAAGATTACATCTTTCACCTCTAAGAATTTGAAACAGCTCTTTTCATCTGTTTCCCCTGGTGTATTTCTGAGCGGTTCATGTAATTAATGTTATGACAAAGTCGAAGAAATTCTTACGGAATATGATGAGGTTTTTCCAGTTTGGTTCCACAAGAGGTAAGCGATGAGCCCCTTTGGTTGTTTTTGCTAATTTCTTCTGTCCTGCTGCATAAAGTTGTGGTCCTTATTTCTGCATGCTTGATCTGTTCATGGGGCAGAGGGAAACAATGAAGAAGATTTGGAGAGAATTGCTGCACAGGAACAGAAGCAGTTTCGATTTGAGACCTTGGTCTCCGCTACAAAAGATTTCCACCCAACTTATAAGCTTGGTGAAGGCGGATTTGGACCTGTTTATAAGGTAAGTATCTCTTTCCAGTTCGTTTCAAGCACAGAGATGACTAATATTGTTTGGTTATTGACAAATTTGATCAAAAACCTACTAACAAAATAGGTGAAAAAATCTGGGCAGATGTATGTGGGCTTATTCCATTTTTATTTTGGAAATTTATTGTTGTTCGCACAATATTGTGACTTGTATTGCCAAGTGGATCTTAGTGTTATTGGCTTCTCCATGTGCCCGATCTGTGCGAGAGTGATAATGGCCGATGAAGTGTTAGCAAAATACCAACTGCTCCACATTATTTTCAGAAGCTTTGGAGTTTTTAACCCACACGGTTTTCAAATGGAGCTAAAGGAGGAAATTAGGTATCATAATGTGCTCAAACTAGTAACTCAATTAGGTCAACAAGCTCTTAAAGTGTGTAACATTTCAAATTTTAAGCTAGTTGATGTAAACATTCTATAGCAGTTAGTGGGAGAGGATAAGCGTACACTACTATAGTATTAGAATTATTGTTCACCATGCGAAGCCACACCTTTTCCCTTAGGTACAAGCTTTTTGCTCCTTTATCTATGTTTTGAAGGAACCTTAATTGTTTGAGTGTAAGTCTAATTTGTGAAACCATATGGGCCTTCTAATTGCATAATGCTTTCTGAAGGGGACACTGGACAACGGAAGAGAAATTGCAGTGAAGAAATTGTCCCATTGCTCAAACCAAGGGATGAAGCAATTTACAAATGAAGCCAAGTTATTAGCACGAGTTCAACATCGGAATATTGTAAATTTGGTAGGGTATTGTGCACATAGCAATGAGAAGCTACTGGTTTATGAATATGTTGCTAATGAGAGCCTGGACAGATTTATTTTCAGTAAGTATCTGGGGATCCTTTGTCTTACTAGTCAATTTTTTATGCTACCTTCGTTAGGTTTCATCAAGTAATTGGACTTATATCAGTCCAATATGACAAGCATGTTACTTAATTTCCCTGATAAATTGGCCCCTGCTGCAAATTTCGACTTATCTGAAGAACTTACTCTCTTATTCTCAAATTTTGATTATCAATATCAGTAGGGTTTAAAGCTTTGAATCCGAAAGTCTAATATGAAGAATCTCTTCTATATGCATTTTTATCAAAACGATGTAATTCTCAAATTATGCCAAACGTACTGTTTTATTACTATTTTGAATTACTATTTAGTTCCAATAAGTTGATAGTTATTTAATTGGTTGCTATACAAACAAAATTGAATATGGTGTATCACATATTCAAATATCTCTTCTTAAAATTCAAATTGTATTTGGTCATTTCAGAGCCACTTTGATACAATCTGAACCTAGATTGAAGAACATTTAACTTAAACCCTAATTTATGAGGTCATGAAGATTAAAAACCTGATTTTGTTATGTCTTGAAACGTGGAACTTGTGTAGGTGGAATACAAGTTAGTGTTGCTTAATTAAGATTTAAAAGAGTTCAGAATTCATAGAGAAACCATGAACCCCATGAACCTAAGTTTGCTTTCGCAAAAGGAAGTGGAGGATGTCTTCCTACTCTCACAAGTTCCTATGCTTTCTCCCTACCCTCAATTATGGGAAGCCTAATTATTTTTAGGTGTAAGCCAACTTGCTAAAAAAACCTGGGAATGGCAGTTTGATACATTTATGATCTGAATAAGGTCGGTCATGTTTTTATGAGTTTTCCATTTGGTAGTTATTCATTTAGGATCTTGGTCTTTACCATCAGAACAAAAATTAATGTGTTACAATCAAAGGGATACACTGCTGACTGATTGTATGAATTACATTACCAACATTGTGCTCTGGCACCTCGTGTTACAATCAAAGGGATACACTGCTGATTGTTTTTAGGAATTACAGTACCAACATTGTGCTCTGACACCCTTGCAAATCTTTCTTTCCTTTTTGTTTCTCCACTTTCCTCATTTTGAAGAATAGTCAGATTACTAATTCAAATCTTCTTCTGACAGAGAGTTCATAAGATATTATTTACTAATCTTCCAAAGTGTGATCTAGATTGTGTTAAGAAAACCTTCTATTCTGAACTGCCACTTTTGACCAAATCTTCTACAGAAGCAAAAAGTTCCCCTTCCCTCCAAGTGTTCAACCTATCTAACTAACATTTTGATATGTGTACAAATATGAAAAATGATGGAAACTATGAATGATTTCTTTGGATAAACTGCCAACAGAAGGGTCATTTTGTCATCTGGGTTTTGATGCAGAACCGAACAAGAAAGAGTTACTTGATTGGAAGAAGAGGTATGACATAATAAGTGGTATTGCACGTGGGTTACTTTACCTTCATGAGGACTCACACTGTTGCATTATCCACCGGGACATCAAAGCTAGCAATATTTTACTTGATGACAAATGGGTTCCAAAGATTGCCGATTTTGGCATGGCACGTCTCTTCCCTGAAGACCAAACACACGTAAACACTCGTGTAGCTGGCACAACGTATGTTTCCTCTGAATATATAGTAATCCTAGTGATTGTTGCTGTAACACTAGTGCAAGAATATAGGTTGAGATTCAATTAAATAATATATTTACTTATAATTGGCAACAGTGGGTATATGGCTCCAGAGTATGTCATGCATGGAAAGCTAACAGTCAAAGCAGATGTATTTAGCTTTGGAGTAGTGATTCTGGAGCTGATTAGTGGCCAGAGAAATTCAACATTTAATCAGCATTCAGATGGTCAAAATGTGCTTGATTGGGTAAGATTATGATTTAAGTTAGTTTTTGGTGATATATGATGAAGTAGGTTTCATGATTTTTTTTATTGTTATTGCTCTTTATTTCTTATGATGATATAGGCTTGAGAATCATATAATTTACCCTAGTCATACTTGGGATGATGGGCTCATTGATGTTGTCGGGCCAAATGTTATGTTCACGCTGAAGCAGTGAAATTGTTGCAATATGAACTACCCCACCTGTTTCATTTCTTCTAGGCGCCTACATGTTAAAGGATGTAAGATAAGTGATAGGTCAAAGAGTATGAATTTGGAGTACACAATGCTAGACAGACATGGTTACAGGGCGGAGTTTTCTTCGTTACAGAATTTCATTCATTTGGTGAGCTTAATTCAACAATTCCCACAAAAAACTCAAGGGACAATCTAGGTAGAGTAATGAAATCATGCATGCTGCATGGAATTTGAACATTGTGGAATCCTATCCCATGCTGTGTCTTGTGCTTTAAGAATTGATCATATTGATGGTGGGTTAGGTCCTCAGCAGAGGGAAATATTACAGTAATGACATTCAAATAAAACAACGGCTATGGCTGCCTTGCCTATATGGCGTAAAGCTATGAAATATGATTATTAGGTAGTGAAGTTTTGTAGAGATGCATTGGTTTTGTCGAACCAACTTCTTTGAACGTGGTTCTGAGCATATTTTACACCTGGTATTGGTATAGGCATATAAGCTTCACAGAAAGGATAGGAGTTTGGACATCATGGATCCCGTGCTTCAGCCATCAGCAGCCATTGAACGAGTAAAGACGTGCATTCATATAGGGTTGCTATGTGTACAAGGGGATCCACAGATTCGGCCACACATGCGCCAGGTTGTTGTCTGGTTATCAAGGAAACCTGAGTCTCTCAATCTACCCGAGCCAGTTAGGCCTGGAATCCCTGGTTCCAGATACAGAAGAACTCATAGGCCACCAGGAATGTCGTCAACTGCTGGAACGTCCAGTGATAATTCCCACACTAATGATACAACCTTGAATACTAATACTTTCTCCACTTCTATTTCAGCTCCCACTAGTCCCCCAAGATCAAGATCAGATCGGGGTAAACGTCCAATGGGAAGCTGAAATAGGATTTTGGTTATTCTTTCTGGAGCCTTTTCCAGTGTAAATTCAATGCTATTTAGCACCAAATACAAAATGAAGTTAGATATTAATTCTTTACAAAGATTGCAATGATGGAGCACTAAAAATTAAATATCTCGAATTGGGGTTGCTCCAGAAATTGTGCAGAGCCATAGCTATAGCATGCTCAGAGTCCATATTTGGGAAGCCTTAGAGAGAAAAATATAAACAAGCTTAGTGATGTAAAGCAGCGCACCACTGGAAAATTGTGGGAAAACAACATTTGGTGGTAAAATATATAAGCGTACTTTGCTCTAATTGAGCATTTGTTAGGTCAAAGTTATGGTTAAAAAAATGCTTAATTGTTATAAAATTTTAAATATAAAATGTAAAGAGTAAACAAATAATAGTATTAGAGAACATTTATGAAGTTTGTATAAGCATTCCAAAGTTGGAAAGTTTGAAGTGGAGGAGACCCAAAATAAATGAGTTGCCTCACAGTTTTTGTTAGTATTCCTTTTTGTAGCAATTGAGTTACCAGCTTTGAAGTGACGCATTATAACAGAAAGTAGCCCAGTTGTCATTGGGAAAGAAAGTGAGCTCAAGGTCTTGGATTCGAGTTTCGACAATGATAGTATGAGAGCTCATTCAATATGGCGACTCCTTATATGCACCAAGTACTTAACCGCCTTTTTAAAAAATTGGCTAGAATTAAACCGTGAATTACCTTTCTCACACAATATGAAACGTGTGAGGGCACCTGAAGTGGGCATTACACCTTCTGAATCCAAGAAAGTAATTAAAATCATAACAGTCATTGCAGATCTTATCACCACTCTCCTTCACCAAAGTGATGCACCAGCACCAATTATGGTCACATGTTTAGCGTACACTTGGGCTTAGTAAGTCTCTCCGAACTCTAGCCTCGACCACGTAATTGCAGTAGATAAGTAGGGGGGACCCACCAACAGAGAGCTGTCTTATCCAGTTATTGTTTATGCGCGGAGGCGCTTTTGTATTGTGTGCATCAAGGACTACGCGAAACTAAGCTTCGTCAATAGTCAACCTCGAGTTTATCCAATTATTCTTCTTGTTTCAAAACCCAATGTGCGCGCAACAGTTCGCCTATGGTGCAGAAAATCACTTGTCCTCTCCTCTGCTACATATCTGTCATAAAGCCCGACATCGAATGATCGGACAAGCTCAACATCATACATCCTTCCCAACTCGTGTCCAAAATCAATTGGCTGTCCAATCCAACTGTTGAAAATTGGATATACTTTGCCCAATTAACTTCGGGACACGTGGAAATGCAGAAAGAAGATAAATCAGAAGAAAGAGAGGAATTTAAAATATAGGGACAAAAATGTAAAATCCCACTAAGCCACCTCCGTCGATCCGTGCATGTGGAGTTTAAAGTAATTATGACCGTCAGATTTGAGACGAAACACAACAACCCCAGCCGCTGGATCATTGATCAATCCATGGCAATACAAAAGCGCCCACCTTTTAAATCCTCTCCTTCACTCACTCACTCACTCACTCACTCAGCCCAAGCACATTCCCAGTTTTCTTTCGTTTGTTTATCCACCATTTTCTTTTCTCTCACTAATTTACTTTCTCTCTCTGAAAAGTTCATGGCGACTACCGAGATTTCCACCAACCCTCTACAGCCCACGGCGGAACCGGTCGTGCCACAACCACAGCAGCAACAACAGCAAACCGTTACTCTGCCTCCCTACCCGGAGGTACTCCATAAGTAGTGTTAATTAACCACCAAGAAAATACGTGCCTTTCTGAGTTCTTGTTTGGTATAATTGCATGTATGCATGTGTTTTCTGTGTATGTAGATGATAATGGCTGCAATTGAGGCCTTGAACGATAAGGACGGCTCTAGCAAGACGGCGATCTCGAGACAAATTGAGTCCACCAACTCCGATCTGCCGGCTGCGCACGCCACTCTGCTCTCTCACCACCTCAACAAAATGAAGCAAAGCGGTCAGCTTGTGATGGTCAAGAACAACTACATGAAACCCGACCCGAATGCTCCTCCCAAGAGAGGACGTGGCCGCCCGCCCAAGCCCAAGGTTGCGCTGCCTCCGGGGACGGTGCTTTCGTCCCCTAGGCCGCGTGGCCGTCCACCCAAGCCGAAGGATCCGTTAGCGCCTGTTGGTTCGCCCAAGAAGGCCAGCTCGGGTGGGACGGGGAGGCCCCGTGGGCGACCACCGAAGAAAGCTAAGACGGTGGGCGTTACGCCTCCTGCGAGTGGTGCTCCGAGAGGGAGAGGCCGACCGCCAAAGGTGAAAACAACGGTAGCGCCGGTCGCAGGTTAAGTGAAAGTGGTGCAGACAGAGAGAGTAGAGGAGGGAGAGGGACTCAGTAGTTTTTTTTTAATTATTTATTTTTCTTGATATTTTTAACGAGGGGGAAAAGTTGTAGACTGATCTTTGTGTTTTAGGTTTGGCTAATCTGGGTTTGTAGTGGGGTAATGGCTAATGGGGAGGGTGAAGAGAGAATGAGTGGGAGAGAAGTGTAGGGTTAAAAATGTGAATGTAAATTTAGTGAATGACTCTTTGGGCTCATGTACTTGTGGCAATGGTAATTGATTGTTTTTTTTTATCTTTTTGAAGTTGTGGGAATCTTTGCTTATATTAATTATTGGTTGCATGTTACCTCTTCCAAAGTAATCATTAATTAAGCACAGATGAACTCTATCCTTATACTATATATATGCAAGTTGAGGCAATCCATAATGTTCAACTCGCCTTTAGGGTTAATTTAATCAAATTATAAGGAGTCTACATGTGCTCAGCTATTTTTTTCAAATTGCGCATGAGATCAGCAAACGTTGGAAGAAGTCAAGTCAGTCACTTAATAAAACAATACACCCCAAGGGTAATGGGTAACAGCTGTGTAGTGTGTGCAATCCTAAATAAAACCATGTTGTGTCACCATCGAGCAACAAGACCAGCTAGCTAGGGCGGGTGCCGCCCAATTTTCAAAATATTCATTACTTCACTATTTTCAAAATTCCAAAAAGGCCTGGGTGTTCCAACATTTATTTGGGCTAGAGCTCAATCTAGCTCCAAGCTGGTCTTAAGCTCAATCAAATTTCAAGCTAAATTTAAATTAAGTTGAGCCCAATATTTTGTAATTTGTAATATTTAAAAAAAGTTAAACTAGACTAGATCTTTAATATTTAAAATGTTCAATTAATATTGAACTATTTGAATAAAATTAAATTATTTAAAATATAAATAAAACAAATTATTCTTATCCATAAAAGTTTAACGGTTAATTAAAAGATTGCTAAATGAAGATATGATTTATTTTATTTTATAAGAATTTATTAATTTATAAAAACTGATCGATTAATTAATCAATTTTTAATAACAAAAATATTATAATTAATTGAACTAAAAAAATAAACAATTCAAGATCAATCGAATTGAATTTTTTGTAATTCTGTTTATTTTCCGAGAAGTCAACTCCTGTGCACACATTTTTTGCTAAGTAGGGCCATCAGCGACAGCATATAACATTTGGAATTGGGAAGATTCTCCTATAATATCAGTTTATGATACTGTTATTATAATAGTTTCATTTCTTATTTTCTAAAAAAAATTATCACAAAGGTAGAATTTACCACATGATTTGAAAAAACGAAAACATAATTACTTTTGAATAGAAATTCTATTTTTATATTAATTACAATTAAGGAATTTGAATCTCATATAATTTAATTTGAATCTAGATTACATCAAATTAGGTGCAATCTCATATAAGAAGATTACAATGTATTTTCATAGTCAAATGGAACACATGAATTGATAGTTCCAACTTCCAAACTCTTACTTCACTTATTTTAGTACGCTAATTGTTTATTTTTGTAATATGAACAGAAAAATAAAAGATACAATGATAGCTTGTTTTACTTGCCATTGTAATCTCATAATAATGAAAAAAAAATCATATAGTAAATTCACTTCTTAAATATTTCTTCATCATCTTATTATAATAATAAGGAATGTCATATCTTATTATAGTACGAATTTTGAAATCATAACAACATCATCAAGATTATTTTTTTATTCCTTTACTTTTATTTAGTAATATAGCATCATCACACTCTTCACTTAGTTTATCTTTTAAAAAAGAAATTTCTTTTTCGTAAGTTATCTACAAGACCAAAATTATAAGTTGCCTCTAATTTACTTCTCAACGGATCAAGTATTTTTGAGTAAAACATCTTTAAATAAAGTTGTGTATTATCAACTTGATTATAAATAAGATAACAATAGTACAAGAAAAGACAAATATATCTATTGATTCCTCACATATCACATAATTGCAATCTTTGTAATGTTATAACATATTTTCCTATAGTAGCTATATTTAAAAAAAATCTCAAACAAATTCTAACAGAAAAGTTTCAGCTGCTCGAGCTATTAGATTTGCTATATCATTATTTGGATTGAAGATAGAATTTTAGAGTTTTCATCCAAATTTTCCAAAATCTGAGAGAACTGTTTGTCTAAGGATTTTTTTAAAAAAAATTTAGTTGTTTCATAATCCATTTTATTAATAGAAACACTTACTTTTAGAGTAGCTTCCCATTTATCTATTGTTTCTTTTATATTTTGAATGCAATCTATATCTAAATATATTCCAAAAGGATTTATAACTTATATTCTCATTTTATCTATGGGAGTAAAACCATCTTTATCTTTGGTTATCATATGAGTTCCAACATATACTAGTTGGGTCTATTAAAACTTTGTGAATGATACCTAAGAGGTAAATTTCTAGAAGTACTACATATATCACTAATATTAGGATTCAATGAACTTCTTGTTTAATTAAAATCTAGTTTTGTATATGCTAAAGTTTATAAGTTTGAAATTTCTTTCTGCTCATTTAACTCTTCAATTTTTGAATCAGAAGCTTGTATAAAATTTTCCATTTTATCTGTAATTATGAGGTATTTTCAATTTTAAAATTAGATCAAATATTTGTTTTTTCTTAGGATTTTTGTTGGATTTATTTTCTATTTCTAATTTATTTAGTTTTTCTATCATATCTTGCATATCTATGATTTGTTTTTGAAGTTTTCTATAAAAAAGAATGTTATTTCCAGAATATTTTATCGTTGGTTTTGAATTTCTGCCCAATTAGTTTCAATTTTTAATCCTTTAGGTTTTAATTTTGAGTATTTATCTTCCTCCATTTAGGTGATAAACTTTATAATGTCTAGTCATTTTAAATGAGCTTCTATCTATAGTATTTAAATGTTTTAAAAACCGGACCGGACATTAAACCGGTCGAAGGAAAGGTTTAAGGTTTAGAGGTTCAACCGGTAGTGAACCGCTATAAAACCG
>JANTPM010000244.1:9227118-9239104 GCA_025434745.1 Erythroxylum divaricatum | reverse complement strand
CTTCTCCCTTCTTTAGTTTACATGCACTTTTTTGAAAAATGTGTAAGTTTTTCTTAAACGTATAAATTAAGGTAAAGAGAGGAACAATTTTATGTTTGTCTTTCTTTTAATCTAATACATCCATCAAGCATCAACGTCTAATTAACTAATGGATGAGAATTTTCTATATTAATAATTTTCCCTAATAATATCAGCTTTAAGTAGTTGTATATAAATGGGAAGTTGCTAGCCTCAATCAGTAATTTTTAAGCCACTTGAGAAAGTTGTCGTACGGTAACTTCCAACAAGATACGTTAACCTATGGGCAAACCTAAGAAGTAACTTGTTATTGAGCTTTTAGAAAGGATAAATAATAGTAATTAGTATTTAATTATAATTTAAAATAAATAGAAATAAAAATGATAAAAATGAAATTAAACTTCATACATTAAAATGCAATAAAAATTAAATTAAACTTCATACAGTAAAATGAAATAAAAATTAACATGATGAAAGTGTAAATAGACAGAAGGTAAATGGATATATATATACAATCTTATATGTGTATATTTAAAATAAGCTTGAGATAAATAAAAAAAAGGTATAAATAGAGTTGGACAAATTAAGTAAAATGCCCCTCTTTATGCATCTTAGAAGTGTATAATTGACCTTAATATTGTCTATCATTTGTAATTAAATGAATAAAGAATGAAATGAATGGAGTAAAACTAAATTGGTTGGAATATTAAAAGACTTTGGCAATTGAAAAGATTTAAAACCAAATTTAAAACCTAAAAAGATATCTAGATTTTGGATTAGAAATTAAAAGATTAATATCAAAATTAAAAAAGTCTAAAGAGATATCTAGGATATAAAATTTATAGAATTTAAAGAGAAACTTAGAGAGGTATCTAGGCTTTTAGTTGGCCTCATTTATAAAAAGATCAATAGAGCGAACATTAGCCTCATCGTTTCTCTTCTGAATTCTGGATTTTTGAGGTATAGGCATCTTGTAGATTTACTTTATTCTTTGGTTTTCAAATCTGAACTTGGTCTCCTTTTATTGGTTTCTATAGATAAGAGACTTTTAATGTATCATTTACTTATATTCCATCATCAACTAACATTTTGATCTTAATAACCTCATGGAGTCTTTATTGAGATCAACTTCAATACATAATCAGGCAAAACTTATTCTCCTAAAGTTTTTCGTGGGGATACCTGATGGAACGAGGAATGTGGCTCATACCCTGTGAAAACTAGTTTTCAAAAGGTACCTATAGTGGAAGTTATATTAAATAAGGATGAAGTTCATCCTAGTCTTATATAATGATAGCCTTAGTCTGCAGTTTTAAACAATTATACGTCTACCTTGCTGATTATCCAGGGTTCTTGCTCAATCACCTTGTCCGCATTATCTTCTAAGGAAAATTTAAAGACAAGAAATCTTCTTCACTTATCAAGACACTTTCCAACCCCAATAGTCTCCTGTTAATATTCACCCAATGATTAACTTGGGCGAACGATAGTCTCTTATGAAGAAAATAGCACACAAGAGTTGTTTTAAGCTACTCTAGTATGCATTGCGCCTGCATTATCCGTAGATGGTGGTTTGAGGATAGTTGGTGCAGAAGTTGGAGCATGGGTCAAGGCAGGGAACGCTAGTTCAGCACAGAGGTACGGAAGTTTTTAACAACCAAATTTTAATTATGACTCATTATGTTGCACTCTAATATCGTATCAAGAATAAAGAGATATAATGTTTCCTTCGTCTATTATTTTGTATCGGTACATCAGTATTAAGATTACATATATTTATATATGCATACATATATAACATAGGCTATCATATGAAAATTACGTCTACCTCGTGAAGATTATATATATCAGAACTATAAATGAAGATTACATATTTAAACTAAAAAAAAGATTGCATTATTTGAATTTACAGGATGAGGATATATAAAGATTAGCTTAACAAGGGTAACGCGCATTGAGTCCTTATTAATTAGCTAAGCTGGTCTCTCCCATTCAATAACGTAGGAATGCTTCTAAATCATAAATAGTATGGTCACTTTCTCAAGCAAAGGTCACGATCATAATTAACTGGCATTGGTCCATTAAGGCTGTATAAGATAAGATTATGTCACTGATCGATATGAAACAAATCGGCATGCGTCACAATATTCAACCTCAAGCAATAATTGCCGTGACTTTTTCATTATAATCATCATTACGTTTGAAATTTTAGTATTTGTCATCTGAGTCCATTGATTTTGGTGTTAGAACAGGGACCATTAGTGGATCGAAGAACGAGTCTCAACCACTTTGCTAGGCTAACCCTTTTATTATATCCACATAGACAAAGTCTTGCGTTTCAAGAGAACGACGAAAGACAAATACATAATCATACATCACCATCCAATTCGGATTATGCCCTCTGCCGTTGATATCTTGGCTTCAGCGGTCTAATTGTAACCACGTAAATAAACCAAGCAGCAGTTGTTGAACGTGGATAGTACATAAAGTATATGCATAAATAAACAACCTAGCAGTTTTGCAAATTCGATTGTACATCAATATATACAATTGCATATGCCTGCCTATGTGCTGGTGTGTGTATATATATATATATATGATGACTGCAGGATTATGTTATAAATCAGTTAACTTTGTGTCAATGGAGTTGGTCAAATGTGGCACTTGATTTTAAGTGTTATTTGATAAGAAGAAATTCAATTGAGGCTGAGTGTAGCTGAAGTTAAATAAATAGTACTCTCTCCTGTCTAAAATAAAAGTTGTTTTAGAGAGATTTTAATTGTTCAAAATAAGTGTCGTTCACGATTTTTCATGTATGTTTATAATTTTATTTATAAAATTACTCTTTAGTTTCTCTCACAATTATACAAATTACATTTTCAAAGCAATTTAACATGCAACTAATAAGAGTATATTATTTTACTAACTTTTTTAATAAATATGCATATCTCTATAAATTACTTTTATTTTAAATAGGAGCCGATATAATATAATAAGATCAAATTTGTTAATTTGATTGATGCATAATAGCTGTCAATGAATAGGCTAGCTTAACATTACACGGCAAATCATGATGTTCTCATGCAACACTGTCTGAATAGACGTGGTATTAAAAGTCAAAGTTCTTAAGTTACGCCCTTACGTTACGCCCTTCGTTTATTGTGTCAAATCTGTACTTTTACTTCAAATCACCGACCTCCATTCTTCTGCTTTTCCTACAAATATTTAATTTACTGCTTTATTCTTTTTGACTCATAATTTTCTCTGCTAACTTTTTATTTTTGTTAATGATCTTAAGATCTATGCTGGGCTTTGGTGTTCGCTACACCTTGTGGCTTACAAGGTGTTTTCTTACAAGAATGGTTGCAATATCGAAATATAATATAAAATCAAAATATTTTAATTTCTCTTTAGAGAGCTAACTCGAAGCCTAAAATAGACTATTGAATAAGCTTTATTATTTAAGACATGTTAAAATTAAGACATAAGTAAGAATTTGAATTTTTTTTGAGGTCTTATATATTTGTTCGCTTTTTCTTATGAAAGAAAAAGAACGCACTTTTAAAATAAGTTATGTTCATCATGACTAGCAAATTGAGGAAGACCATAGTCTTAACTTTCTCTTATTGAAAAAAAGAATAGGAAAAGTGCACAACTAAATCCTTGTATATAGGCAACGAAACAGTGTACAATTATGTTCTTGTCTTGATAATTTATTACAAGGCGTCTTGCATTATGTTCCTGGTCTATGTAGATCAATAAATTTACGGGAAAACAAGTATAATTTACCACAATTTGTTCCACAAGAAACTGAAGACTAGTATGTGACAACTTAGCCACTTTAGGTCACCATCTTATCACAGTTGCAAATCACGAAAACACCTTTATCCTCAATCTTCATTCCTTCAACGGCAACTTATAACCCTGAAACGAAAGGCACTCCACTGGCCGCAATCCAAGATCCTCCGGCCAAAAGGTTCCCGACAGTGAATTTCCCGGCCTCTGTGGGGCTAGTTAAAACATGATATCCCGGCCACTTAACCCTACCGGAAGTACCCGAGCCTCCCCCAGTGTTCATATACTCAGCATAATACAGGGTACTCAAAGCAAAATTCCCACTCCACGGTAACCAGCCAGAAGGATCGACAAGACTATCCAAAGTACTTTTCATGAACACAGTCCTTGAATATTTCTGCCATGGCCTCCCCAAATATGTCTTAATCGAACCCTGGACGGGTCTCAAATCCGACGCTGCAGTAACCACAGAATTATGTACAACTATGCCGGTGTTCTCATTAGGGTCGGTTCTGGCTTGTGCAGTGACGGTGGTCCATTGGTTACTCATCGGTCTCCTTACGTATATGTTGCAGTTTTGAATCATAGCAACCGCATCACCGAATATGAAGTCTATTGTTCCATAAATGTCACAGTCTCTGTAGAATTGTCTGAGAGCGTACACATATAAGGTGTCCTGATAGCCCTTGAAGCTGCATCTGTAGAAAACTGAGAAATCGGAGCCAGACCGGAGGGCTACTGCTTGGTGTTTCTGTGGTCCTGCCGTGTTCTCGAACGTCATGTCCTTGGCGATGAAGCCATCACCAGAAACACCTAGGAAGACCAAGTAATTTTATGCGTGAGTAAAAAGATGTATTGTTTCTAGTATTCTAGATAAGAATTATGGAAGACCATGATGTTCAAATTCATTATTGTTTTCTTTTAATTTTAACTATAGGGACAGCCATAAACGAAGTGATTGATCGTTTACAGTAGTTGACTAAAGTTATTACTGTATTGTTTTGAAGCTTTTGATGGTGCAAAAGAGAGAAAATAGATTTAAAGAAAGGAATGTCGTGTTATTCATACGGAAATTAGATAAGATGATATAAGATAATATATTGTCAATTATTCAACTAGGTGCTATAATATGGTTGACTATGGTAGCTATGTCCCCAGTTTCCTATAATTGACACACAAAAAAAGACTTGGTTTTTTCTAAATGCATGGAGAGATCTTAATGTTACATATCAGATAATTTAAAGGGAAAGGTTTAAAATAAACTTAGAAAAAAGCAACGCCACCGATCCATCAATAAAGAAAAGTTGGTATGGTTTTTGTTTACTTCTTCCACCTGATTTATGTTTAAAACCTGTCAACATCTAGACTTGGGTAGATTTTTTTTATCTTTTTTAATGTAAAAAGACAAATATTAGCTAGAAAGATGTTACTCATGGGCAGCTATAAATGTCTCTAATTTTGCATGAACAAATAGGGTTTTATGTTCTTACCCACTTCACAATATAGGACGTATGTGTGTATACGTAAAAGAATATAGGCATTCACTTTTCCACGTAGCTAGGGTGATACAAATAATAAGATTATACAGATAACATGGAGGTTCGTAAGAATGGACAACCAAAACTAGTCAATAGCGGCTTCTAATAGGAATCTGGTGATCAAATGACTACTTGTTTTAAACTATAAATTTTATATATATAGAGGAGAAATCTTACCGAAAGTCGCTGAGGCAAATGTTGTGGAGCCATCTTGAGCATTCTTATTGCCAGTAACAATCGTAGCATCCATCCCGTCTCCGATAAACATTAAATTCTTCATTTTCTTCTTGATCACTACATTTTCTTTGTAAATTCCCTTTTTAACGTATATAACAAATCTTTGGGTCCCGCTCCGTTGACTGACCGATGCCGCCACAGCTTCTGATATGGTCTTGTAATTCCCAGAACCATCTTGTGCCACCACAATATTGGCTTTTGGTGCAGCACCAGCTTGGAGAAGCCTTCGATCACTGGTGGAAACCCACGATGGGAAGTCACCGTTAAGTAATCGGCGGCCACCACCTTGTTTTTTGGTGCTGTATAGGGAAGAGGAAGAAAAAACTATGGCGTTGTTTATGGCCAATGAATTGCTAAGCAACTTTGAGAAGTTGGTTAGCATATATGGAAGTGAGTCCAAATGGGAGACTAGGTTAAAATCAATAAAGCCATTTTGACATGTCTGTTGGTTAGCAGTTGCAGCACTTAGCCAAGTTTGAGCATCGATAGGATTGTTAGAGTTGATTGATCTTTTGAGATGATATACAGTGTCCTGATACAACTCTAAGCAATCTGCCCATGCCAACTTGGCTCGCTGATCAAATGAACTCAAGTCCATAGCAGAGATCAAATTATGAGCCTCCATGGCTTGGGTGGTTGCAACTAAAAGTGACTGGTCACGAAACGCCAGTGGAGTCGCAAATTGGGCATCCAAGACATTGGAGCCAATGAAATGGTTGCATACTTCAGGATAAGGGGTTTGGTTGCATGAACTTATCGTGGCACCACGCACAAATCCTAGAAAACAAAATAAAAAAACACTCAAAAGAGCGAGAATGAGCTTCTCCATGGAGCAATGTTTCTGTTGGTATTGAAGAAAAGTGGAGTTTGAGATGATGGAATGATGGAGAAGAGAAGGGCTGTTTATATAGGCCACGTACATTGCTACAAGTTAGCATTGGTAGGACAAAAAGCAAAAAGCTGTGGGTAGTGGCGTGGCACAAGATATTTGAAAGGAGAGTTAGGGTTTACCCTTTTTCAATATGCATTGGGACCATGCACGATGCTAATTACTTACGTGGAAAGAGAATCTTCCCAAAGTATAGAATTAAGTTTTATAAAACATCTTTTGGAGTTTGGTTCAACTCTTAGATGAATTTAGAAAGTTTATTTGTGGCTAGTTGTTTTTGAATGACAATTATGGCGGCCATTTTAGGGCATTGGATCTTATGTGTTCTGATTCCTCACTTTTCTTTTTCTTACTTTTGTAGACACAGCTGTAACAAAATAAGCTTTGAAGAATTAGTCAGCTGAAACGGACAAGTGACATATATGGATTTCCTCCTGTCTACCGGGGAAAATAATTAATCATGTAGCTGTGTACAATTTCAATCACTTTTGTTAAAAGGGTGAAGTGGACTATTATGTTGCAATAAATCGTTGTCAAAGCTTCTAATTAAAGCTTTTGTTGAACCATGCATGTCAATTTATGGCTCATACATATTGATTAAGCGCGTCATTACATAAAGAAACTAGTGCTTTATTTTCTAGGTCTTCTTAGAATACAATATTTTGGTCAACTTGATCATTTATGTGAAAAAAGTTTCTTTGAAGTTTCAAACCCAAACTTATTTCTTCATAATATTTTTTAAACAAAAAACTACTCCTTCCGATTTATAATAAGAGTCGTTTTAGAAAAATACACGCTTATTAAGAAAGTTAATGAAATTATAGATATACCTTTATTAATACTCCCATAAAATTAGCATGTGAGAAAAATTGCATATTAAATTGTTTTGAAATTGTGATATGTATAATTAAGATGAGAGAGAAATGAAAGGTTAATTTTGGAAGAAAAATTATAAACACGGATACAAAGTCAAGAATGACACTTATTTTGAATAATTAAAATGTATCTAAAACAACTCTTATTATGAAACGGATGGAGTAAGTTCTGTTATTTTATAACCAGATGTGCAAACAACAAAATGAAATATCATAAAAGTATCACGCAGACGATATTTTTCATGATAAGTTAGTTCTATGTAGAGCCTGGATATCGAAATTTCCAAAAGCACACGAATGACCCGTGACAGTCTTCGGCTCAATGGGGACTTCTTTTTCCCGTGAGTTTAGGTGCAGAAAAGCTGTGGTCTTTCATTGTTCGCTGTCAAGTTCATGTTAGGCCAAGTGGTCATGCGGGGTCACTTATCACAAGAAGGAATTGAGATCAATATTACATGCACAAGTGTCAAGCTGACAGCCATATATCGTCAATACTTCTCAGTTCATGTATGTTATTTGGCAATGCTGAAAGTGACTAACTACATGTGACTTACTATGTAAAAGTGCTGGACCAGTAACAATGAAGAAGAATCCATGTAATTAAGGGTCTTTCGGGGAGATTGGAGCTTGTACCAACAGGCAGCAAAATTTGAATCTGCCAATTATTACCATATGTGACTGTGTCGGTAATCCTTGCAACACTGGATCGCAATCAGAATGGTCGACGGAGTCCGGCAACTGAAACCTTGGATTAATTGCCATTGGTTTTGGGCGAATATTACGTTGACTTGTATGTTCACAATTCACACTGCCCACGCAATCCATTCATTTTCTTTCCGCTCTTAGGTAAATATGTAACCATGTCTATCCAATTCATACATAGTATAGAACCTGTCCATTGGAGCAACTTTGATGATCTGTCCTGCCTCATACGTACACAACTCTCATCACATTTTGATTAAAAAATCACTGAAAATATGAACAAAAAAGTACTGGTTTGGTCGATCGTACTAGGCTCAATCCCAGACTCAGAACGGCGAATGGGCCGATCGGCTCATCCCTTGAAAATTAACCTAATTCTCAAAGGTATTAGCTATATAAATTCATTACCTCATCATGAAAACGGTACAACTTCCAAGAACCCTATTTTTTATTTATTTACCAGTCACCAAAACTCTCACAAAAGACTGATTTGAGCATCGGAGGGGCCGACCGAAAATCAATCCCCGGCTTGCCTTTATTGTTTTGCAGGTATCTTTGACCCAGAATCAGTATATCTCATGGATCCAAGTAGCAGCGCCCAACCCCATCAAAATCCGACAGAACCAAGTACCTTCTTTTTCTTTTTGTTCTTAAGCTCGAGCACTAATTTATTACAAAGAACAGCGGGCAAGACGATTGGTAATAATAAAAAAGATAGAAATAGTTACAGACGTTAGAAGGAAGACGAAACGCAGCGTTTAAGTAAAAGGTCCAATGCTATTAAGCTGGATGAGAGACTAGAGTATAATAAGTGTGTATTAAAGCCGAATACTATAGGCTACAACGGCATGAAAAATTTGAATCTGTTTCTCTATCTAAATCAATGGATTCTATGTTTCTCTCTCCTTCTCGATGTTTTTCTTCTTATCTCTCTTGACAAAATCGTAGCAACTTATAAGCATTCCGTTATCCATTTTTAGTCTACAACATTAGTATTAGAGAAGTCAATCCTGTAAAGAGCAACGATAGCTGCAAGCACCAGAGGCACCAAGTTACGAAGAGTAAAGGGCAGTTTGAAGAGTATGATGAAGAGAATGTTCTTAGAGCCACAAGATCGAAATGAGAGGATGTTTTCGAAGATTCAAAATAGAACAGAAAAGGTTAAAAAAGAGATGACAGAATTAAGAGCTTTACTCTTGCGTAATTTTCATAAAGAGGGAGGAGAGGTCAGAACGACCAAATCCTTACCGCGAAGTAGTCCAGTAAGACAAGAGCAAGACAGGAACGTAACACCTGCAAGAAGGAGCAGGATTGAGTTCCCGCCATTTGATGGTGAAAACATTAAACTGTGGTTGTATCGATATGAGCAGTTTTTCTTGTTGGATTAGACTTCTGAGAAGATAAAGGTGAGTGTGACAATCTTACACATGGATGAACGAGCTCATGAATGGTATCCTTTGTATGTTAGAAATCGTAACAAGACAGAAGTAGTGGAATGGGAGGAGTTCACAAAGGCTTTGAAGCAAATGTTTGATGCAAAAATATTTGATGATCCGGTAGGTAATTTTAAGGAATTGAAACAACAGGGAACAATCCTAGACTATTGTGCGCAATTCGATCACCATTCCAATAGGTTGACGCTATCTGAAAAACATTTGGTGAGGTTTTTTGTTAAAGGACTTAAACCAGATATTGGAGTGGAGGTGAAATTACATGAGCCTCATTCCTTGCATTAAGCTTATACGCTAGCTAGGAAACAGGAGGCAATCTTGAGGTCCACAAGGAACATGGCATTTAAACACAAAACAATGATGCAAGGAGCGAATGATAATAGCAGTTTCAATTCAAACTCACGTGGTTCACAGTTGACTAATGTCATTTAGAGGTCACCATCTGACAGAATACTACCTACGTCAACCATGACGTTACAACCATCATCATCGGTAAGAACTTTTAAACCCCATAAGCATTTCAGTAGCAAGGATTTTGATGAGAAAAGGGCAAAGGGCCTTTGTTTCTAGTGTGACAAAAAATATAGCATTGGCCATTAATGTAAGAAGAGTCAATTATAGTTTTATGCTATTATTGGAGATGATGATAGCGGAAAAAACTTGCCTGAAGCAGAAGAGGAAGAACTTGAGGGGAGTCCAGAAGAAGAAGATAATCTAATGGTTTCTGTGCAGGCCATGTTGGGATTATCAGGGAACACCGAATTTAAGTAGATGAGGGTTGTTGCAGTGCATCAAAGAAGGAAGATACATATATTGATCAACAATGGGAGCACCCATAATTTTGTGGACACTTCGGTCATAAGGAAGGGACGATGTCAGCTTCAAGAGATGGAGCCCATTCTCATCACAGTAGGGGGAGAATTGCAATTGAAATGTCATAAGTATTGTAAAGGATTCACGTGGATGATGCAATAAGTGCAATTAACCATGGACACATTGGTATTAGTATTAGGTGGATGCGATGTCGTATTGGGGGTGCAATGGTTGAGCGGATTGAATGAGGTTTTATGCAACTTTAGGGACCGAACGCTGACGTTCAAGTGGGAAGGATGCTTGGTTACATTAAACAGGAACCCGAAAGGAAGATCTAAGATCATCTCCAGCAAGGAATTCCATAAACATCTACATCAAGCAATGGGTGGTCAATTATTCATGATGTAACTATCAACACCGATTGAGTTCAAGCTATAGCAAATGAGAATGGCATCGGATCAATGGAGCACATTCGATGAGATTAACATTATTCTATCGAAGTATGTGGAAGTTTTTCAGGATTCTTCCGAACTTCCTCCGAACCGCCAATATAATCATCGGATAGTGCTAAAGGAAGGAATTGAGGCCATCAATGTCCAACCGTATAGATACTCAGGGACACATAAAGATATAATCGAACAATCAATTCAGGATCTTATTAGGCAAGGTTTTATTCGACAGGGTTACAGGTCGTATACGTCGCCAATAGTTTTAGTAAAGAAGAAAGATGATTCATGGAGGATGTGCATGGATTACAGAGAGTTGAACAAACACACAGTGAAAGGCAAATTTTTGATACCATTGATTGATGAACTGTTGACACGTTACACGGGGCTAGTTGGTTCACTAAATTAGATATACTCTCTGGATACCATCAAATCTGAATGCAGTTGCAAGATATGTCGAAAACCGCCTTTAGGACACATGAAGGTCGCTACAAGTTCCTCATCATGTCGTTCGGTCTAACAAATGCTCCTTTAATGCTTCAAAAGTTGATGAATGAGCTATTCAAACCGTATCTGTGCCATTTTATTATAGTCTTCTTCAACGATATCTTGATATATAGTCCATCATTACAGCTGCACATTCAACATATTTCAATAGCAATGGAGACACTGAGGAGGAATCAATTATTCTTAAAAGGAAATAAGTGTGTGTTTGGGTCAAAACAAATTAAGTATTTATGTTATACAATTTCAGAGATGGGGGTTATCACCTGTAGCGCCCCCTCACCGTAGGGTACACATCGGAAAACCCGAAGGTCGCTCCGACAGGTATCCCACGATGAAGGTGTACTACCAGAACATTTCCCACTAATATCCACATGGCATCGCAATAATTAAAACCGTAATATAACATAAATCTGTAACTTTTAAAATCCAAAAGAATCTTAATACAGTCATCCAGTAACAGAATAGACAAGTCTACCAGTCCCCTAAACAAAACCAAAAAGAAAACTGATACAAGCATCTATCCTAAGTAATCCTCAAAAGTCCAACCTAGTTGACCGACCTGTGAGTCATCGCTTCTCTTGCCAGCACGCTCGCACGGCAGGAAAAGACTATCTCCGGAGCTAGGGGTCTACTCTATTGATCCTGAAAAATTAGATGCAATTTTGGGTGAGTTTGCGAACTCAGTGAGAAACCATCATCGATGGTTCACTCAAAT
>JANTPM010000244.1:9211164-9223087 GCA_025434745.1 Erythroxylum divaricatum | reverse complement strand
CATGTAACAATTTCTTAGATCAATCAAAAGAAATAATGCAACAAGTATGAAGCAATTTGAAATCATTTTATTTTCTTGCTTTGAAAGAAAAATATTCACGGCTTAGTAACTCTATTATAAACATGAAATCCACCTTGAATTCCTTGCTTAAACCTTGCTCAAAGATGCATGTCCTCTTGATCCTCTTGCGTTCCTTGATTCCCTTAAACAATAACCAAAATTCCATTTAATTTGGTTTAGATATTGGAAAGTCATACCTCAACAATTTGGACTATTTCTAATGTTGAAAAAAAAAATCTATACTCGACTTTCATCCAAAAATTGAGATTCTTAAATACTGAATTTAGACTTAATTCTTTCATACAATTTGTATCTCTATGTCTCTAGTTTACAACAAAGCAAAAATTATCTCATTTGGATATCTACAAAAAGCGTTATGTCCAAAATACCAAAATATATCTTTGCGGAAAAATCCAGAAACTCACTCCAAAGACATGTTTTACTACATTTTTTACCTTTTCACTTCCCCCATTTCATATATAGCCCATCTTAACACTAACCCATCTTTTCTACTTCATTTCCAACTTCATTTTCAACCCAAAATCATTCACAAACCAATTCATAATCTACTCTTGACCATTAACCAAACAATAAAATATTAACATAATCCATTCATCCATAACTTCCTACACATATTCACTTTATTTTCACTTCTAACTAACCCTAACTATGCTTCATCCAACAATCAAGAAATGTTACTGCTTATATTTACTTGTTTTAACTTCAAATTCTTCAAGAATCTCTAAATCCTAACTTTTCTTTTCTTTTTCTCCTTTCTCCTTTCTCCTCTTCTCTCCCACGACACTCTCTTCTTCAATTTAAACAAAAGAACACTTCTTCTTCTTTTTATAACCTTAATGATCATAAAATGTCCATTTTTTCCTTCCATGTAATGCCTTAGCCTTCTAATCTTAAGTGATCTTTCAATTTTGCCCTTATTCATTCTTACTTCTTCAATTTAACTTACACGATACTATACTCTAACTTAATCTTAATTTCTCCATTTAATACTTTTAATTATATCAATCTAAGCAATAAATCCTCCAATCATTAACATGCTAATTAAACTTCAAGCAAAATAATTTATCTAGCAAGACCACAAAATTTAATCAATTCATGCTTAATAAAATAAAAAAATTTGGGGCCTAGCAAATAACTTGTTTAAATTACATGGGATGCCAGAATCAATTATCAGCAATAGAGACCTGATTTTCATGAGTAAATTCTAGCAGGTGCTACTTAGATTACAGGGAGTGCAACTCAAATATTCCACTACCTACCATCCTCAAACCGACAGTCTATCAAAAGCAGTGAACAAAATTTTGGAGACTTATCTAAGGTGCTTCTGCAGTGAAACTCTTCAACGGTGGAGTGAGTGCTTAGCGCTAACAGGTGGTGGTATAATACCAAATATCATCCATCTATCGATTCCACACCTTTTGAGGTGTTATACGACTATCCTCCACCAGTGTACACGTCGTATATAGCGGGGGACTTGAAGGTGCTAGAAGTGGATCGAGTTCTTAAGGACAAAGAAGCAATGATCAACGTAACAAGGTTCCATTTACAGAGAGCAAAACATAATGACACAATATGCAGATGCCAAGCATTCGAAGTGCGAATTTGAAGTTAGGTAAATGGTGTTACTCAAGCTTCAATCATATAAGCAATACACTCTACAGAGGAGGAACAATCAAAAGCTGTCTCCCCTGTATTACGGGTCTTACAAAGTGATGCAGAAAATGGGAAAGATGACGTATAAACTCGAGCTACCAGCAACCTCCTTGATACACCCCGTATTTCATGTGTCACAATTGAAGAGAGCACAATTGGATCGGAGTAGAGTCTCATCAACTTTGCCAGAATTTGTCACCCCTATGGAGTGAATTCTTGTGGCGATACTAAACAGACGCATTGCCAAAAAAAAATAACAAGGCAGTAACTCAACTGTTAGTGCAATGGTCAGATGGAGGAAATGTTGACGTGACTTGGAATATCTCTTTGATCTCCAGAAATGCTATTCAGAAATTAACTTGGTGGACAAACATGTTAAGGAGAGAGGAATTATTACGGAGAAGAACGAGGAAGACGATACGTAATAATAAAAAAGACAGAAATAATTACGGACGTTAGAAAAAAGACAAAGCTCAACGTTTAAATAAAAGGTCTAGTGTTATTAAGTTGGACGAGAGACTAGAGTATAATAGGAATACTAACAATTACAACGGCATGAAAAATTTGTATGCATAATTTCTGTTTCTCTCTCTAAATCAATGGATTTTATATTTCTCCCTCCCTTTCGATGTTTTTCTTCTCACTTTTCTGACAAAATCGTAAAAACTTATACGCATTCTATTATCTATTTTTAGTCTACTACATGATTTTATTTACCTCTATTAATAAGATACAGGTTTATTATATAAAATATTGCATTATATAGTTTGCCCGCACTCAAGGATAGCCGGTGACATGAAAGTATTCCTACTACATATTTTGATGTATCTTTAGCGGTAGTAGTGGTGGTGGCTCCAGTTCAGACCGCTTGTTTTGCTTCAGTTTACATACAGTGTTCAATGTTTCCTTGTATGCTAATAGCTATGACAGGGAAAACCAGTCAATTCCATATTGTTTCTTCTATGCAAAATCCTCCCTACTTTTCCGCGAGTTAATATGTATCATCAAAACATAATCCCTTTACTCTGATAATGTTTCGACATCAATTTCTCTATGGCCAAACCCACCTTCACTCCTCGGGAATATTTTGGGTCTCTTGTCGTCTCTGACACTTTGTTTTCATCCTAATAAGCCACTGAATCCATAAGGGGAAAAGCTGATTAGACTACCCACCGTACTGCGCTGGTCAGGTTCAAAGTGTAACATCAATTAAGCGATCACTCTTTACAATGGTCGACTGTGTATTCCAAACCATTGTGACAGGCATAAAAGTCACAACCACATAGGTATATTCAAGCAATAGGACAGGTCCTCAGCTCGACAGAAAGGACATGCTTAGCTATACAGGCATACAGAACTTCCCGTAAATTGTTCTTTTTGGTGTATAAAAGATCCCAAACTGATGCCAAACTACGACACTTTAAAGCCCTTCATGTACCTGAAATTATGTTAGTATGGAGTTCTACTTTTAAGTCCACATAAGTACTCTCTAGTAACCGATAATATTGAATAGCACATTTTAGTGAAAATTGTAAAGTTGTTTATGATCCTCAGATTGGTTTTTTTTTAATGTAAAAGAAATTGATCATATAACCCTAAATAGTTTTCTACAAACAATTGACCGTTAATTGCGTCTCGATTGCAAAAATACAAAAATATTGATGATTTATATGTGTATGGTCTTTAAAACTATTTTGATATGCTTGAAATTAGTATTTAAACATTAATCTATTAGTAAGATACTATTGTTAGTTGTTTTGGTTTGCAAGTTTGAGCTTTTTTTTTAAGATTCAAGGAAACCTCGTAGGCGGACTAAGCGGGCACACCTTTTTTAGAGTCCAACTGACGCACCACTCTACAGACGAGTCAAGCAGGCGCACCTCATCATTAAGGGCCTAACTAGTTCTCCATCTACAGATAAAACCTCGGCTGTTTCAGGCTCTTACAAGAGGAGCTAGCATAGAATCGAACTTGAGACCTAATTAAAGTCAAGCCTCACTCTCAACTATCGCGCCACACCTCTTGAGAAGTTTGAGCCATTTGCTACTTATTGAGTCGTGATTTACGAATTTTCTAAGCCTTGATCTCCATCCAAAAGGAAACAAGCATAGAATAAAAACGAATGCGAATGCCAAAGCATAATAAATCTTCATGAATTCCAACGCTGTAACTGTATATGTGCATGCTTGCGTGTGAACAATGACCACACATGACTTCAACAAATGCCATCACTATCAAGGTTTCATACTCATCTGTCGTGGAAAGCAATGTATTAACCAAAATTTACTGTTGAAAATGATTATGCGTGCATGAACAACAGATTTAATTTCCTAAAAATTAATTTCTCCCTGTGTTGTGGAAACCGGACACCTTTTCTTTCCTCAAAGCTCCCATTTTTTTCACAGCTTTGAAATTTTGAACTCTGTCAAAATTCCCTTTGGTGATCATTGTTCGCTCCTTGCCGGCCAAGTGAAGTCGTATTTCTAGTTTAATTAATCATGTGATGTGTGGTGGAAAATTGGAAGAATAAATTGTTAGGACACAAAGGCCCACCAAAGTCAGAGACCAGATCCTCTGGTTCAGGTATTCTGTACCTAACTAGTATTAGAAAATTTGAGCCATTCATTAAAATGGAATGGATGACTCAGATCTTCTGATACTGACTACGTACAAAGTACCTGAACCAGAAGATCTGAATCTCATACCCGTTAAAATGTTTGATGTAATTAGTGTGAATACCAGAAATTTAAAAAGATTCGTACGTAGTAGGGCTGGTACTTGCATCATACGGGTTTTGGGGACCATTCAAGGCGTGTTCTACACTTCCACTTATCTTTGGATTTGACGTTTAAAATTAAATACAACTGAATATCCTTCACCACAAATTCCATTTTTATTTAAGGAAAACGAAGTCCAAGTTATTCCAAGATAAGATAACTAAATTCAATTCTAGATTTAAAATTCTAATACCCTTTTATAGGGTCAGAAATAAAAGTCAAGCATTGAAATATACTTAAACAACTTGCTTGCACTCGAAATTGCATAGGACAATTGATTAAGGATGAGAATGAGTGTGTGTGGCTAAGAGGACATTAGGATTGAATAGATTCAGGGAGTTAGAGATCAGGTCATTTCAATATGCTTTTTAAATTGCCATCAACAAATAACAATTGCTAAATCAGTAGGGGATAAAGACCTCAGCTAAAACCAAAATGAAAATGACTACGCAGAACATGATGGTTCTATTTTAGGGGCAACGTGTTTTTTTTCTTTTTCTTTTTTGCCAAACAGTACGTAGGAGACAGAGTCCAACTTATTACTGTAAAACCATGGGAAGATATAAAATTAGTATTATAAGAGAAGTGAATATAAGATCAAACGTGTTGGAAGTTACACATGAAATAACTTCCGACAGTTATAGTCGTCCTCATATAAAAGGATGAAAAGATTGTTACGTTGAGATAATCAGAATTAAAAGTGAAAAACTCTGTTTTTCTAAAATTCTCTTTATTCTTCTTCACGTGAATCAAATCATCAAAGATTAGAGATTTGAGGCGTGGATTAATCGGTGACTCTAGTAGCCAACCGTAAAACGAAACAAATCGATCGATTCGGTCTTCCGCTTTAAAGTCAGTCCTTATTAATCTACAAAACGAAAATGGACAGTGACCTTGAAAGCGATGATCATTAAATGTGATTATGACAAAGTATTTATCTTCTCATCAAGCATTGCCTTTTCCATTTCTGCCGTAGAACTCCACAACTCTTGCTTGCTGCATTTCCACACAGTTTGTACAATATGTACTTGGTTAAGTAATGCTATATAGCTTTTTTGACTTGCCCCATCAATAATAGTTTAAACCTGTTGGTTCTATCTTATCTTTTGATATTTTTTTAAGTTTTTAAGTTTTTTTTTTCAGTTTTAACAAATTATGCAAATCATAAAAACTGGTTTCTAAATTTTTGTTTTTGTTTTATACCATAATCTAAATATATATTATTTAATATTAATTAATAACAAGAATTATATTTTTAATTTTTATAATTATTTTAAAGTTTACTTTGTGGAAAATAAAAATATTTTCAAGTTAATAATAATACATTAAGTTTAAAATATATTTAAATGCACAAATTCCAAATTAAATTAGTTTTAAAAATTACAATATATTAAAAATTTTAATTTATAAATAATGATTTTTTAATAAAAATAGGAAATCTTTTACTGTAGTGATTAATAAATATTACATAAAAATTAAAAATTATTCACTTAATTAATTTATCTTTAAATTTTATATAATATTTAAGTATTATTAATAATAAAAATATAATTACATTGATATTAATAATTAAAAATGAAGAACAAGAAAAATAAAAGTGAAGTCAAATAACTCTGTAATTTGTACCTAGTATTTTAATCTGTACGTATTTAAAAAAGTTTATGAAGAATTTTGAACTACATCCTATCACTTTTTAGATTAAAACATTTATGCTCACACTCAAAAGCACGCATATAAATAGAAGATTTCATTGCAAATCACAAAAATAACCTGGGGAGATAGAGGTACCCTCTTTACATACGAGTATATATCGCTAACTTTTCAAAAGACAAATAACCAGGCAAGTTGAGATACTAAAAAGGTTTGAGCTTTACACATCACCTCTCAATGTTAAGAGTGAGTTCATGGATGCTGACCACGTTCTATAGATAAGACTTGGGATAGAATTTTGCTTTGTTTCGAATCACGTTGAGAAGATAGTCATTGTATCAGTAGGTACTGACCAGATGTAAATTAGTAAAGACAAGTCATAAACAAACTAACTTTCAAATACTATCATAAGTAATTGCTTTATCCTTAAATTATAATATTTGTAATAGTTTTAGAAAGTTTTCTCTTCACACTCTATCATGCATGGATTTCTTAACTCAACCTTTCAATACAACTCAATTTTTTTTAACAAACACCCAGCTCTCTTTAAGATTACTCTTTATTCTATTATTTTGTTTCTTAATTCTTGTTTCTCTTATATTTAAATATTTTCCTAAATCACGGGAGTCCAGAATTTTTATAGTTTTTTGGGTATATCTATGTGTTTTTAATTATGAATTTTATTTCTAATTTTAACTTGATATCATCCTTTTTATTGTGCGTGCATATGTTCTTCTATCTTCTTAATCAGTCATATGTTCCTAAATATAACAGTAATCCTAAAGGTGACTGAATAACGAATTGATTTGCCCGAAGTTCAATTCCATACAGTAAAACTCCCTTCATTGGATTCGCATGTTAACTTTTATTCGACTTGAGTTTCTCAAAATGTATTGTCTTTTCCTTGGTTGGAAAGATAGTAAGATCCAGGACTTGATTATTTTTCCACGACGACTATGATTGGTGAGGCTTGATGTTGCGTTACAACCGACTGAAAACAATGCGAAAGAAACTTCATATAAGCAGCCTAAATCAAGATTGGAACTTAGTAAGATGATCCACTAATCTTCGAAAGGCGCAGGACCTTAAACTTCCTATAATTACCAACATCATTTCAAGTCATGAATCAATCAATTAGAAAGCCGGCAAATGAGTGGTGCAGAAACCATGTTTTCCTTCTTGTTCAAATTATGCGGATATGATGGTTTTGTCCAACGCAAATATGATTTCGAGTTGTCAGCACTTTTCCATGGGTCAGGCGGCCGTCGCGTTCACCACCCTACCCCTAGACAAATTCGTAAAACTGGGGCTCCGTCGCGAGTACGCATATGGTACGGGATAAACTATGCTTGGAGGTACCTGCACTGTACGATAGAGATCATAGCATGGAATGTGTTATTAGGTTTTTCTAAATCAATCATTAATGTTTAAAAAATTCTATCAGAAAGTAACTATTCTTTAGGCTTAATAACTAAGGATATGAAATGAACTCTTAGTCCAGAAAGATTAATTCAATCTATAAATGTTTAAGCTTTTAAACCGACTATATGAGGGATAAGGAGTAGAATCGCAATGCTGTGCTAAAACTCCAACGTCTGTCAGATTGATTCAGCTATATGGCTTGCATAATCGTATGCTCAGCATAACATGAAGCTGGGAGCATATCGTGACTAACAAAGAAAAGACTTGATTACAGAAAAATGATAATACAGTTAATAATAGCAACCACTAGTTTTTTGTCAACATTTTTCTTAAATTAATGCACAGCTTAATAATAATTTGCAACCAAATTAAATTGACATGAAAATGAAGTTGTAATGTAGCATCGTCACATAACGTACATGTGGTCCAAAAAGCAAGCCAAAAGCCATCACGTACGGTGTCAGGTTCGGTGCTCCTCGGGCACTGTAAGCAATAACGAGTGGATGGGACTAATCTTAGGAGGCTTATATTAATTGTGGAAATAATGCAAAGGTAGCAGAAGTAATTATTGGACACTGGATGAAGATTCTTAAGCATCAATTTATACAACAACTGGACTTAGATCAGTATCGACTGTGTTGATTATTCCTAAATGAAGCAAACATGACATCATGCAACTTTGATGTGGCCTCCTTAATTAATCGCATCAAGCATCTTCATGCCAAATCAGTACCAATAGTTACATGTCCGCACGGGTAGTCCAGTTGGTCATTGAAAAGAAAAATTGAGTTTGAGGTTGAGAGGTCGAATCTCGGAAGCGGCAGTATGGGAGTTCATCCAATGTAGTGACTTCTTGTGCACACCAAACATTGGGTCACCTTTCTGAGAAGCTGACTGGGATCAAACCGTGATTAACTTCCCTTATATATTATCGAACTAAAGTGTGGGACACCTAAAATGAGCGTTCCACCTTTTGAGTTTTGAGTACCAATAGTTACATGAACGAGGGCACTTTTCAGCACAGCTGGCCTGCAAAATCACGTTGGCCTGTACATTAGATAAGTAGATAACTACATCTGACGTGTTAACCAATTGCATTTAAAAGGACGGTTGACATGGTGACCCAGTCGCATTTTCCGGGTAGTAGTTTCATTTCCGAAATGATAGGTGTACTATTGTTCCACATAATATGCCGCTTCCAAAAGCCTAAACTATCACAGAGTAGCTTTCAGCCTTTCACTGTTTTTGGGTCTCATTATTTTGGATCAATTACATAAAACTTTCTTTTATTTATAATTACACTAAATAAATATGTATTATTAGAATTTAGCTTTAAATATTCATCATATTATTATAACTATCATTTTATAAATATAATTATTATACTTAAATACTAGTTTTAAATCCTAGTTAATCCAATTGCAATATAATTAAATTATAATGAATAATATTAGGACAGTGACTTATTTATCAAACCACAGCGATTGTTTTCGATACTTTAGGAGTAGTTTTCAAGATTATTAAATTTATTCGTTTTTTAGGTGGACGTCATATCATATAAACTCAACTTGGTTAAGCGACAGCCATGACCACCCAGCTCTACGTCTGGGCCTTGTCAACCAGAGCCCCAAATGAACACCCAGAGAACAGCTTTGTTTTCTCCTGTTATTTTAACGTTCTTCCAAACAAGCAGAAATTGGATGGTCTTTTCCCACCCAAAAACGAAGAGTAGAACGCGTGTTGGATCCGACCCCAAGCAAATGATGGGCTTGTGCTGCTTCAATGGCTTTTCTTTTCTGGATGTGAATGTTAAGGTCATGCCCTTTAAACTCAAGGAGATCAACTTCGGGTAAGAAATTAACATAGGAATGCACGTAGATTTAACATTATGACTTTGTTTATAAGCTCCTACGCACTGCAGAAGTGTAAAATAAACTAACAATATTAATGTTAAATAGTTGGAACTCGATTACCATGAGTGAAGTTATAACTAGCTTATAAGAAGAGTTTCACAATTGTTGTCCCATACAAAATTAGCTGTATTCATCGAAGAAACTATAGATAGAGAACAAGAATAGAGAAAGTTTTCTGTTTTCTTTTTTTTTTATGTGTATCATCAAATGTATAAGAGAGTATTTATGTACAATGAATCAAACTAAATAAGGAAGAGCCCCCTAATTTTATATATAATTAATTGACTATTAGATACTACAGTAGCCCAAGACTCGCAGTATCCATATTACTAATAAGATACCCCAAGAGTGAATGTCCCGTGTCAAAAAAAGAGGTTAAAAAGACTAACATATAAGCCTAATAGGTTATTCCACCTACTGTCAATTAGTTTTGGGATAGAATCTCACTTAAGCTTGTGTGTAGTTTAGCTTTCCTTCTTGTATGAGCCCGTAACTCATTACAAATTTAACTTAGTATCAAAGCTAATAAAAATCTTGGACTACTGTTTGCCTTGGAAGGGAGCCCATCATTTAAGCAACTGCAGAAGGATTTGAAGTCTGCATGGAACAAGTGGTCCAGCAGTATTGTTTGCCCCAGAAGGGGACCTATTTGAACTCAATCAGAAGTCCAACCCTGATGAGGATTATTTACGTACCTCTTCAGATTGTCCAAGTAAAAAAGGACTCACATGTGAAGAGAAATGTCGAGAATAATCACAAGTGAGTGCCCCACAATAAAGAAAGAAGAGAAAGAAGACCAACATATAAGTTAAGTGGACTACTTTATTTACTGTCAATTGATTTTAAGATAAAACTTCACTAGAATTTGTGTCTAGTCTAACTTCTATCCTCGTATCGACTCATTGGTCTATTGCAATTTTAACCCAAAAAAAAAGCTCAAGATACTAGTGTCTTTCATCTGGAACTGCTGATGAAGAAAGGACCTAGGAACATAGATATCATCATCAGTTATTATCTTTATCAGTGAAGAAACCAACTAGAGGGTTTGTGCATTTCAAAGCTACTGCTTTTAGCATTGTCATCTTCCGAGTGTGCAGGAGGAATGTAGCATAACTTATCTTGAGGAGAGTCATCACCTAGTGCCATGTGGTTTTCCCAGTAGGAGCAAGAGGAGGCTGGTCTTAGTTAGGGACAAGGTTTTTCTCGCTAGTGGTAAGCAAGGAATTTGGGTTTCCAAGGGTGTTGGTAAAAGGTTTGCTTAGTAGTGGAAAAATGACAGAGGATGACAGTTGAGGAGGAGCCTCTTCCTCGATGTGATTCTCTGAACTATTAGTAAACATACTAAAAGATTGAGTGAAAAAATACAAATGAGAGTGTTATTAAAAACAGTATAAATGCATTAAGGTTAAGAAGAGAACAAAAGCAACAGAGTACATAAATAAGTGAAATCAAAGGACAAAAAAAAAGACAAAGAAGAGTATATCTAAAAGAGAGGATGGAGATTGATCAGGACATAAGAAACCTAAATTCTAAAGAGAAGTTACAGCTACATCTCACTTAAATTCAACAAGGAAAATAAGTGTTAATTAAACAAAATAATGGGTCAACTTAAAATTTTTAAAATTAACAATTTAATTTTACATTACACTCCTAGTTTTGGAAAAGAAATTATTTTTATAAATATCTATGAATGAAATTCTTTTATTATTATTAAATTATTAAGTGTTTGTTTGTTTTTAGTTATTTATTTTAATATAATCATTCTATTTAAATTTTATTATATATCCTATTATTTTATAAATATTATCCTAATATAATACTCTTATTTAAATTTTATCATATATCCTCTTATTATATAACCTTATTTTTAAATTATATATTTTAATATTATCCTCCTATTCAAATTTTATATATCCTCATATTTTATAATATAATTTTAAATTTGCGAGGACATATCACTACAACAAAACTATACTTTTTGCGTCGTTTTTTAAGTAGACGTCGTGAATGGTGTGAGGATTTCGCGACGTCTGGTAAAACATCATGAAAGATTTATAGATTCTGCGACGTTGTATTCAGACGTCGCCAAAAAAAGAAGTTTTTGACGTCGTCTTGCTAAAAAGACGTGCCAAAATAGAAACCACGACGTTTGTTAGAATTAAACGTCGGGAAAGGCCAGGTCTACGTATTTAATTTATCCCCTTCCCCACCAGATGAGACGACGTCGTGTTGCCGCCCCCCATAACGACGTCGTCTCATCTTCTGTGTAAATGAAAATCAGAGGTTAAAGCTTCAGTCTCCCGCCCGCGCTTGGAATCTGGAATCTGTCGCCTTCCCTGTTCCTCCACCTTCCCTCTCTCATCCTCTGTCGCGCTTGGAATCTGTGGAGTTTGCGTCACCAGTTTTTGACCTTCTGTCATTTACAGT
>JANTPM010000244.1:9131514-9145680 GCA_025434745.1 Erythroxylum divaricatum | reverse complement strand
GAGTGTTAGCTGTTACTATTCATACTGCAGATTTACTGTTCCATTGGCTAGTTTTTAGGCTGAAACTTCAAGTGGGTCTTTACCCTCTTAAATGATTGAATTGGTTTTTGTTCTCTTCATGAAACTTGTAGATCTTCTTTTTAGCTTTCCAACGAGGTATAATGTACCATGTTTCGACTTGTGTGCTAAAAGATATCAAATCTCAAATTCAAGACATTGTATAGGGAAAATGAAATTTTAATAGCCAGAAACTTTTGAAGCGTTTTATGACCTCTTTAATGGCTAAATTAGTTTTTGACTCCTTCTAAGAAGTTGTAGAATTTCCTTTTATCTTTCTAATGACACTAATTTTGCAAAATTTCGATTTCGGGGTAAAAAGTTTTAATGTTTGTAAATTCTGAAATTTTCTTGCAAAACCAGACCTCATCCTTAGACGTGGCCACGTCTAGTCTCTAAACCTCTTAGACGTGCCCTCGTCTAATCTCTGAATATCCCCTCACTATTTTTCTTGTAACTTTTTCGTTTGACTTCCGATTGTCACGATTTTCGAACCATTGATTTTCTCAGTAGGTTCTACCCTCTCTTGCCAAAATGTAACATGTTCAGATTAAGTTAACTTTCTCAAAAAAAAAAAGAAATTTTGCCCTCAAGTCCGGTTGAACCCTTTGTTTGCTTTGACATTGTTGCATTTGATTTGATTTCTGACTTCGTATATGTTTCCGCTCCAGTTCAGTTGCTCTACTTGTTTGACATTCATATTCGATTTTCATTGATATTCGATTTCAGTCGGATTCAATCCTTTTAGCTTCGCATTTGTTTCGTTTCACTTGCTTTGACCTTCGATTTTCTTTCCGCTCTGCCAGTCTTTATGAGCAGCGGAGTTAAGAGTGTAGCGTGTATGTATAAGTAGTTGGGTCTCGGAAACGGGATCCAACAAGGACAATATCAAGTCTTGCAATCACATTTACTTGAAATAGATTTGTAGAAAGAAAACACCTACATATTAAAAAGACTGGTTTGGCTTTACTTCAACTTTCCTCCATTCCTACAGATTATTAGACTTATGCTTTTGATATTGTAGTTTACATAATAAATCAATTGCCTACACCTATTCTTTCTCATTCTAATCCGTATCAAATTCTTTTTTAAAAAAGTCTTGATTATAATAATTTGCATGTTTTTTGGCTTGTGTTATCCTTGGTTACAACCTTATGCTCCATATAAATTAGCACCTCGTTCTAAATAGTGTGCTTTTATGGGATATAACAAACTTCATAAAGGTTTCCATTGTCTTAATCTTGAATCTAAAAAGTTTGTTATCTCACATCATGTTGTTTTTGGTGAACAAGAGTTTCCTTTTTCCAAATCTTCCATAACGAGTTCTAGTGTTTAGGATTTCTCACTAGTCATATTTCTTTTACCATTATTATTCATTCACACTTCTACCTACACACCATTACCTTAGTAATTACCTAATACAACTACCTTAACCAATTTTAGCTTCCTAAAAACATCTTTTGCTACAAGGACAACATCATCTACCTTACCCACACATCATACATCAACTTCATCTCAACCCCTTACCACACCCACTATTGATGTCCTTTTTATTTCCTTAGGCAACACACCTACACGATCCATTTCCATACCTATAATTGACGTTACCTTAAACTCCCCAAGGTGCATGCCCCACTCGTATAACGTCCATCCATATTACCTAGTCCTACCATAACACCTATCATTGATGTCCCTAATAGTTCCTTACATATGTTATATACATCACTAGATAACTCTTTTACAACATCATCTGAACTGCCTTTAATTGTTGACTTAACCCATTACACTTATGATACTACTGAACCAACTTGTAGACATTATATGGTTACCAGATCTAAAACTTGTACTTTTAAGCGTTGTCAATTTTTACCTCCTCTGAAATTGAACCTTAAACTTACAAATAATTCAGTAAATCTGCAAAGTAAAGACAAGCAATTACAAAAGAGTATAACGCAATGATCTGCAACAACACATGGGTTTTAGTGCCTCCTTTTTAAGTTGATAATATAGTTAGATGCAATCATATCAAGTGAAAGCCAAATGGTATGATTGATCGATACAAGGCACATTTAGTGGCAAAGGGATTTAATCAACGATTAGGTGTGGATTATATGTACACTTTTAGTCCAGTTATTAAACCTGCCACTATCCATCTTTTATTATCATATGGCTTATCTAATAATTGGGAGATTATAAAATTGGATGTTTCTAATGCCTTTTTGCAGAGTTCACTTGATAAGAATGTCTTTATGCAATAATTGCAAGGGCATGTTGATCCTACATATCTAAATTATGTTTATAGATTACAAAAATCTATTTATGGATTTAAATAGGCATGTCGACAGTGGTTTAAGTGTTTAACGGATGCATTGATCAACCTTGGCTTAAACTTAAAGACTGATAGCTCTCTCTTCATCCTACATTATGGTTCGTATCCAATTTTTAGTTTGTTATATGTTGATGATATTTTTATAATAGGAAACAATAATAATGTGGTCACCAATATAATTCAGCCTCTCTATTAATCCTTTGCACTAAAGGATTTAAGATGTCTTTCTTACTTTTTGGGTATAGAGGCATGTTGGACTTCAAATGGTTTATTACTCACTCAGTATAAATATTTACAAGATTTGTTGAACAAACCTCATATTAAGGTTGCAAGTTGTGTTTCTACACCAGCTTATGACAAAGTAAAATTGAGTATTCATGATGGGACTTCTTTTCTCTTTATTGAAGTATTGTTGGAGGCTTGTAATACATTTTTTATGCAATCAACAAGGTTTCTCAATTCATGATCTCACCTACTTAATAACACTAAACAACAATTAAATGAGTACTTAGATATCTTCTTAGCACCATTGATCTTGGCATTTTGTTGAGATGCTCAAGTTCTTTTCATATCTCAACTTATAATGACTCTGATTGGAGAGGCAGTATTGATGGTCATAATAGTACCATAAGCTTTGTTATTTATGTTGGTAATAATTTAATACCGTAGGGATCAAAAAAACAAAGAACGATGGCCAAATCATCTACTGAAGCTTTGTATCGTGCTGTTCCTACTGCTGTAATAATATTATAATGATTATAATTGGTTATGTAAGAAATTGGTATTCCTTCACCATCCTCTATTATTTTATGGTGTGATAATTTAAGTGTTAATTATCTCACAACTACACCTATTTTTCATACACAGTCTAAACATTTGGAAATTGAATTTCGTTTTGTACATGATAAAGTTGCCAACAAAGAACTTCAAGTGCATTATATTGAAACTACCAATCAACTAGTTGATGCTTTAATTAATTGTTATCAAAGCATCATTTTCTTCATTTAAAGAAAAAGATGACTCTCATTCCAAGACTAGTTTAATTTGCGGGAGGGTGATAATGATATCTAGAGTCCATATCTGTTGTAATCATTATTATTTGGTTTGTTACGTATTGTGTAGCTAGATTGATACTTATCTTACAGTTTAGATAGACATTATAGAGACTTATCTTATAGTTTTATAGACTTTTGTAAACTCTATATAGGTATCTTATGGTCAACATAAATAATGCGTATTTGTCTTTCCAAATATGTTACACATATGGTTGAAGTAAAAAATGTTTCCATACCAACAGACCCTTCTCTTAAATGAGAGTCCTCTACTATTCATTTTGAGGATCTAACTCTTTATTGATAGGTTATTGGTAGCCCTAAGTATCTCAGCATCACAAGGCCTGAAATTACCTTCAATGTTAATCGAGTGTCTCAATTCATCCATCAACCTACTATTGAGCATTGAAAATAAGTCAAGCGCACACTTTGATACTTGCATGGTACTGATAGGTGTATATTATACTATGTTTTATTAGACGTTTAAGTGTGTTATATATTTTTTATTAGATGGTTATCATTTATATATGCTTAGAATTATGTTATTGTTAACGTTTATCTTAAGTGTTTTTTTTTGGTTTAGAGCAAGAATTGGATCTTAATTTCATATTTTAAGAGGTGTTTGATGTGTTTTTGAGTGTTGGAAATCGAGAAAATGAAGGGTGAGGTAGATGGAGATTGAAGGAAGTAGTTTATGATCATTACTTGCTTGTCACGATCATGATAGAAGAAACTTTCTAGAAGCACGATTGTGACAAGTGTGGCCTATTTCATATCTTTTAGGATTTGGGGGGTATTTTTAGAATCAAATGAAGTGAAGAAACCCTTAAAAAATCCCTAGGACCCTAAACTACTATTTAAGAACATGAAACACTAAAAAAAAAGTAGCAACCACACACTAAATTGAATCAATGTGGAGAGATCAATAAGAGCATTAGGAAATTCCAACATTCCATATGAAGGCGTTAAACAATTTTTTTCTCTTTTTTTGTTTCTTTCATTATACTTGATTTGTAATTATATTTCTAAGATGTTTATCATGTTTATGGAATTATAAACTCATAGGAATTATTCTAGATTTATTTCATGATTTTATTCATTGTTGAATTCAATACATATTATAGGTTGTGATAATTGTGCATGTTTATACTTTGACAATAAATCGAGAGAGTGGGTCAAAAGTAATCTAATTAAATTATAAAAAAAGAGTTGGTGATTTAATATGTCGCTCAATTAACAACTCAACCATCATTAGAAGAGATATCTTACGTGAGAACTTGATTATTCAATAGTTAACTTCAGAATTGAAAATGTTAGGGAAAGAGTGAATTAAGAGATTGCAAATTTGTAATTTTCACATTCATTTAGGGTTAATCAATTAAGGCTAATTGGTTATGTCTTAAGAGAGAACAATCACACCTTAGGAAATTTAGGATTGACTCGTAGTTAGATAAATAATTGTTAAAGGAGCATAATAACGAAAGAATAAATCTAATACGTTCATCTTTCATCAACTTTACAATAATTTGGTATCTCATTTTCTATTTTCTATTTGCTTGATTTAATTTATGTTAATATTTTCACACAGTTCATATTGTAATACCTTATAGAAAGTTAGGTTAAACTCGTTTTAGCTAATTCCTTGTGGGATCGATACCTTTCGATACTTTAAGTTATGTTCAATAAACTTGCGAGTATTGAGGGTTTATTAAAGGAAAAACTTAACAAGTTTTTGATGTTTTTACTAGGGAACTTAGTTTAGGAAGATTTGAATTTCTTTTATTTAACGAATTATTACCCTTTCTTATGATTGTGTTACCAAATCATAAGAATTTTTTTAAGAAAAGAAAGTTGGATGCAAAGTATAGGACGTATCAATCAAGACATTACAAGGCAAGAATGAGGAATTCGAATAGTTGAACACCAAAGAGATATAGAAATAACAATTGTCACGACCTAGTGCCACACCAGACCCATGACAACCACCGCATAACCGAGTTAAGGACACTTATGGTATCCTTAATCCAACTATACGAGGCTAACTGAACATCTCTCCCTTTTTTTTTTGAAAACTTTGGTCAACATAATAGTTATATTTTAAAAATCCCAAAAATTCAATCAAATACTTGCAAATAATTTTAAACATACTTTATATTCACATAAAAAATTTTACCACAAATTTAGGACTTTAAAGTCCACTCAAAGCAATCTCATCAATAGTATCAAATTTTAAACATAAGGTCTTTTACAACAACAAAATAGTCAAGAGTTACTTTATAAAGTCATAAATCATATCAATATAACCAATCCAATAAAAACAATTTATGAACCACTATACAACAAAAGCATAAGATAGAGACTACCCACTTGCGGTAATGCCCTGAAAATGTTAAAAAAAACCACATAATCCATACAGAGCTTCAAGCTCATTAAATTAACCTGCATGGTTGGAAAGCAGAGAGGGTGAGTATACTATGTACTCAGTGAGTAGGAAAAACATATATCGCAAATAGAACTTAATACACACCAAGACGGTATAGATGACCTAAAAAGTGAACATACATAACATAAAAATGCATAGGCCTAGCCTATGACTCAACTTATACTGGTTAGGAACCATATAGGCCTAGTCTATTAATCACTCATCCGGTGAACATAGATTCTAATTCCAGTACATAAAAACATTAAAATATCACATGTATAAATCAAATCTCGTCAGACAACAAATCTCATAATAAACCAAAACAATCATGCGTATCATCACTAGTTGGCCAAAATAGTGTGCACACCCACCAATTCCAGATGTTGGCTTGACTTTCATCCATGGTGAGCCTGGGCTACAGTCGACAAGAGCATCATGACCTTAGGTGATGATCTCGTTGGTGTCCAAACCCTAGGTGTGGAATCACCTACAAGTTCCCCTAAAAGGTGTCGATACGGAGACTCGACTTTATGTACCAACAATAAGGGTACAGGGGTCACTTAATGTGTTGTGCCTAGCACATGATTGAACAATCGTTTCCTCACTAATCACAAAAATCATATAAAATATTAAATACAAAAATCAAGTAAGACACCATGCTTTTATTTATCGGTCTAACTGATAAAATAGAACCTTGCCATATCTCCAAGCCAAAAGAGAACAAATACACACAGAATACATGACTTGATTATGCATATGTAAATTCCAAAACATTATTTCATACAATAAAAGTCATTTTTTACACTGCAAGTTCAAAGTTGCTAAAAAATGTAATTTCAAAAAATAAAACATTGTCCTTTGCACTTCAAGTGCAAGTTTGTTGAAAACAATATTAATTCAGAAAACATTAGTTGCACTCTTAGTGCAAAGAGTTATTTAAACAATATCATTTATTAAATACAAAAGTATACTAGCATCCACTTGAGATTCAATTCTACTATGCATTACCTAGGTTCAAAGTTCACATACAAGTCATCATACATGTCTTGGGATATCGTAATCCCATTTGAGAGATATGGTTTCCCCAACTCACCTTAAAAGAAGGTATATACTCCCTTAACTTCAACAATCCTCGGCATGAGCTCCTTAATTCACAGCTCTTGAGCTTTTATACATAAAAAATATACAATGTACTTACTACTCAAAAGTATATTTCATATTTATACATCATCACATAAGTTTGTAAAACAACAATATCACTATCTTTAAGCTATAAAATTCAGCCATTACTTATCAATTTGTGCAAAATTTAAGTTTATTCTAAGTAAACAAGAAAGTCGCTTTCCAATGTATATCATTACGAATCCTTAAATCCTAAGTCAAGTTCACTTAGATATTTTATCAAACACCTAATGTGCATGACTTTCAAGTCATATTTCCATGGATTTATCATGGTAATTCATGCTCCTATCTTATTATATAACAAATACTTCCAATCAACAACACATTTCACCACTCCATTCAACCCAATTCCCTTTATTTAAGCCATATTCATCATAATTATACAACTTATCACATTAATCCATTCCTTCTTCCATCATTTGATTAAGCCTATCCAGCATACATCCTCTCCATTTTTCATCATCAATTCACATTATACATGTACAATTAACACCATAGCATTCATTTAGATCATCAATTTCAAAAGATACTAAAAAATGCACAAACTTTCACAAAGTGGACATATTGATTTTGGCTTAAAGAACCATCTCCATGACACATTTCATTTATATAAACCATGTTTCATGCATCTTCAAGCATGAAAAACAACATATTTTAACACCAAACTCAAAATCCTAATGTAGAGAGAGATGATACCTAAACCTTCCTTTGATTATATCTTCAAATCCTTTTCTCAAATCTAATGATAGATTTGAGTTCCTTGGCCCTAAATTAGCTTAGAACACCTTGATTTGGCTTAGAGAATCAAAACAAAGGGGTAGGGTTAGTAAAAAATTGGTCCTCTCCTCCTCTCTTTTCCTTCCTTCTCCTTTCTTTTAATTAAAATATCATGTTTTAATTCTTAAGCAATGGCGTGCACGACCTTACATGGAGAAAGGTCTAGAATATTGACTTTTCTTTGACCAAAATATGGTGAAATTACATTTTTGTCCTTAGGTTATGTGAAATTACCTATATACCCTCCAATTTTTTCCCCTAAATTTGCAATTAAGCCCAAAATTTGGAAGCTCCAAAACTTTTTTTTTATTTTTGGCCCTAGAAATTTTGAGAATAATAATTAAGTCTCTTAACTTTATAAAATTACATATTGGTCCTCCGAGAATTGAAAATTTATATTTAAGTCCTTTGACTGTTAACAATTGCCAAATAAACCCTTATGTACATCAACTTTTCCGATTAATCTTTCTAAGTGTCTAGTAAGTTTATAAATTATGCCTAATCACCTCTAAAGCATTAAAACACATTTAACTCTACCGCCGTAGTAATATCCATCCAATGGGCTCGGTTTTATACACTTAAAAGCTTATGTGCCAGAAATCTCCAAGATTTCGCATACCAATGAACTCTAAGTTCATGTTAGGGTATATAACATTATAATTCACTGGCATATGTACCAAAAAGGATTTTAAATACATCTTTGGACTCATATACAACCATGTATATATCAATATATAGTAGCATCTCCAAGTACAGAATAATAAAAAATGGCTCAGATAATCCGGCATTAAAGCAATAATGGAGGAAATATATCATAAAGATAAAAAGACCCTTATGCACTTCATGAGGCTAGGGTTTAACGCCTATCATTAATGAATTACATGAACAGTAGCGCAATTGACATACAACTTGATAGAAAAGATGGAAAACAATAGTTTTCTTTAGGCATTGGAACAAAGTAGACAGCAATCAGCCTTCCCAGATCTAGAAGGAATGATTATAGTAGATTTAGTGATAAAATTGTAGACTAAAATTGACAATCTCACTAAGGAATTAAACAACTTGATAGTCACCTCTTTCTCTCCATTCAAAGCAATTTAGCAAGGATGCGTCCTATGCAAATGAGAGAGTCATATGACAGCTGATTGCTTCCTAGTAGAAAACAATAACGTGCAACAATTCAACTTTATAGGAGCACAAGTTAGTTAGGGAGATAATGATCCTTATTGAACACATACAATATGAGGTGGCTAAACCACCCTGATTTCTTTTGACTTAACAATGCAAGGTCCCAAATGGGAATTCAAGGCCAATCAGGATTTCAACAAGATGAGTCTAGTTTATAGGATTCAAAATTGGAAAAGATCATAGATAAGATCATAAGCATGGATGAGGCCCAGAAGGGGCTAGAAGGGAAGTTCGAAGAAGTAACTAAGAACCATGCCTCTTCCATATGCAACTTAGATGTTCAACTAGGTCAGGTTACAAATAAATTTTGTATGAGAATGTGGAAAACTTTCTGAGCAATATGGAAGTAAATCCAAGAGAGAAATTTAAGGCTAGCACACTTAGGAGTAGGAAAGAGTTAGAAAAACCAGCAGAAGAACAAATTAAACCCCACATTGTAGAGGACCAAGAGAAGAAGAAAAATTATGAAAAAAAGAACAAAGACCCTCCTTATATTTGTCCACCACCTTACCCACCAAAAATACCATTCCCACAAGGACTATAAAAGAATGAATTGGATACACAATTAAAGTTCAGAGAAAAGCTGAAGAAATTGCAAATTACCTTTCCATTTGGGGAGCTTTGAAGAGCACACCCACGTATGTGAAATTTCTCAAAGACATATTCTCAAATAGGCAGACTTGGGATGATAGTCAAATAGTAGCCATTGTGGAAACCTCCAGTGCCTTAATTACCTACCATATGTCCTCATAATTGACAGATCTAGGGAGTTTTGTTATACCATAAGTAGTTGATAATTTAGATATTTCAAAATGTTTATGTGACATAGTTGTAAATATAAACATTATGCCTTTGCTGATTTTTAGGAAATTGCAGCCAAGTGATGTGAAGCCAATGTCTATGTGTATTCAATTAGTAGAACAATTGATAAGGAAACCATTAGGCTTGGTGGAAGATGTGCCTATAAAAGTGGATAATTTTATCATTCCTATGGATTTCATTATGATAAACTTTAAAGAGGATCAAAACTATCCACTAATTTATATCATAACATTTCTAAACAATGGAAAAGCTTCAGGAGATGTCCATGAAGGCAACTTCATCCTTCATATTGGTGATGAATAAGTGAAATTCAATATGAATAAGGAATTAAAGAATTCGAAGGAGGTAGATCGTTCATGAGAATTGATGAAGTAAAAACTTTATAGAAGTAAGAGGAAGAAAAACAAATGACAGTGGAGTTTGAGATTGAAGCATGTAAGGAAGTCTCTGTTCAAGAAGCTAATGAAGAAGCAGAAGAAGGACATATGACAACAAACATAGAGGTTGAAAAAGATATGCAAGTCTCTATTCACGATGTGGATAAAAAAGACAGGAAGAAGGTGAATGAGGAAGAATAAGAGCAGTTCATGCTCCCAAAATACAAACGGTTGGAGTCTATTAACAATTCAGGAAGTTTCATCATTTTCTATTTTATTGACAGTTTGTTATGGAAAAGGACATTAGTGAATTTTTTTGGATTGTTTAATTTGATTAATTATGTTCTTTTGATTATCTTGCAATTTATAGCTTAGTTACATACTACTAAACTAAAATTGGGTGACATGTGTGGATGTAAGACAATCCTAATAGACCCAGATTGAGCAAAGATGTGAAGAGTACGTCAAGCTAATAACGTGAAAGAAGCGCTACTTGAGATGCAGCCTAAGAATTATGATTTTTAATTTATTTTCTATTTTATTTTTAGTTTAATTTTCTAGTAATTTGTTACTTTCAGTTTTTATGTTTATTTTGTAGGGAATCAAATTATTGGAATTTTATGAGACATGAAGTGTCTCCAAATTCCATTGTTCATGCCAACACCATAATTATTATAAGTATTCTTCCTCTAACTTCATATTTATTGTTTTTTGTCTTTATTTATATTATTTTGTTTTCTAACATTGAGGATAATATGTAATTTAAGTGTGGAGATGTTGTATATTCTTTGGATATCTCATTTGTGTATGTCGATTGGCATTTGTTTTGAGTTAGTTTTAACTAGGTTGACATAATATAAACAATTTGTTGCATATGTGTGCATTGTGTGAATGTGTCAATGGTAAGCATTGAATGGAATTAGTTTAGCTTTGAACATGGTCATTTAATTTGTAAAGGCTTAGTAACTTAGGAAATTTGTGTTTTAAGTATATTTGGGATGAATATGTATGTTAATTAGGATATCGCACTTATTTTTCACTTTGTGACCTTTGTTTGTATACATTTTTAATTATAGTCATTTAAATTGGTAGGCATTATTAGTACACTTTCATGAAAGTGACTGACTAAAAAGAAATGAGATAGGCTATAAAAAAATGTGTTAAATAAATAGCTATTCTACTTGTCATTTCAAAAATTTTAGGTTAAAAATAGAGCTGATAGCTAGTTGAGAGCTGTGATATAGCTAAATAACAAGGAGTATTCATGACAAAACATTTATCTTCTCGTCAAAAGGATAGAATGACGGTCCAACCAAGCTACATAAAAATTGCGGCCTAGTTTAGTAACCAAAAGACATTCATGACAAGGTATTTTCTTTCGCATAAAAGGACTAAGTTATCGTTTAAGAAAATCTATTAAAAAATAAATTGTGTTACAATAAATAAACCTATTGATAGTTTAAAAATAGCAAGAATTTTCATGAAAGGATCCTTAGTGATAGTTTGCCTTTATGATGGATTAATAATAATAAATGCATGCTTAAAAGAGCCATAGGTGTATAAATAGGGTGTTAATATTTGATTGATATGTATATTTAATTCAAAGTACTTAAACATGAAAGGAATAAGTTAGTATATAGGCACATTTAAGTGATTGGTGTCTAAAGTTAATATAATTCCATAAGATTTTATACCATTGTACCATTATTGTATTGTTGCATGAATGTGTGATTAAATGGTTATGCATTTTATTTGTTTGCATTTTTTTTACTTGAGGACAAGCAAGTTTAAGTGTGGGGATGTTGATGGGTGTATATTATACTAGGTTTTGCTAGATGTTTAGGTTTACTTTTAAGTTTTTATTAGATGATTATCATGTATATAGGTTTAGAATTATGTTATTATTAATGGTTGTATGTATCTTAAGTGTTAGTTTGGTTTAAAGTAAGACTTGGATCTTAATTTCATGTTTCAAGAGGTGTTTGATGTGTTTTTGAGTGTTGGAAACCAAGAAATTGAAGAATGAAGAAGATAGAGGCTGAATAAAGACAAAAGTAAATTTCTATAAGCACGATCATGACACCCATGTCATGATTATGACAACATTTTCCAGGTGCGACCTATTTCGTATTTTTATGATTTAGGGTTTTTTTTGGAATCAAATGAAATGGGTACCTTAGAAACAACACTAGGACCTAAAATACTATTTAAGAACATGACACGCTCTAAAAAAAAGTAGCAGTAACACACCAAATTATATCAAAGTGGAGAGACCAAGAAGAGCAATAGGAAATTCTAGCATTCTAAATCAAGGTGTTAAACAATTTTTTCTCTTTCCCTTTTTGTTTCTTTCATTATCCTTGATGTGTAATTGGATTTCTGAGATATTTATCATGTCTATAGAGTTTTAAACTCATATTAGGAATTATTCTAGATTTATTTCATGATTTTATTCATTGTTGAATTCAATACATATTCTGAGTTGTGTTAATTGTGCATATTTACACTTTAGCAATAAATTGAGATGGTGCATCAAAAGAAATACGATTAAATTGTGTAACGAGAGTTGGTGATTTAATATTTCACTTGATTAACAAATCAACTATCATTTGAAGAGAGATCTTTCATGAGAACTTGATTATTTAATAGATAGCTTCAAAATTAAAAATTTTAGGAAAAGAGTTGTGAATTGAGAGATTTCAACTATGAAATTTTCATATTCAGTTAGGGTTAATTAGTTAGGTCTTGACAGAGATTAATCAAAACCTAGGAAATCTAGTATTAACTCATAATTGGATCAATAATTATTAAATGAGTAGAATAATGAAAGAATAAATCTAATACATTCATCCTTGATCAACTTTGCATTAATTTGGCAACTTATTATTTGATATTTGCTTGAATTTATTTAATTGATTTTATTTCTATTATTATTTTCACTCAGATTCTAATACCTTAGCGAAAGTTAGGTTGAACTCGTTTTAGCTAGTTCCTCATGGGATCGATACCTTTCGATACGAAAAGTTACAATATGTATACTTGCGAGTATTGAGAGTTTTATTAGAGGAAAAACTTGCTCAACAGGTACCTCTACACATGGTCATCTTATCATAGATCTTCCTACATTCAATTGTATGTTTATTCTAATGCCAACTAGGGTGGCTCAATTGAGGATCACAAATCTATGACTGGATTTGCCATTTATGCTGGTTATAATTTAATCTCTTGGGCCTCATGTGAACAACTTATTGTTTCTCAATCCTCAAAAGAGGCAAAGTATCATCCACTTGCAACTACTATAAGTGAGTTGTAATGTGAAATTAGGTTTGCACGCCATTTTTTACTTAAGGTCAAAACATCTGGAGATTGAATTTTAGTTTGTATGTGAATTAGTTATACAACAAAGGCTACTTGTTCGCTACATTTCAACTAATGACCAAATTGCCAAACTCCTTACTAAATCCATCTCCAAGGGCAAGTTTACTCATTTTAGGCACAAGTTAACAGTGCAACCACTGTCATTTTGAGGGGGAGTGAAAAGGTGTTGGACCCCAAATTTTCTTAAAATTTTGAATTATAAATTGACATTAAATGAGGAATTTGTGATGAATTATTCTTGTGCAAAGAAAAAGAACATTCAAGAGTGTGAATTGTTATATGTGATTAAGATAGGTAAATTTTGCAAGTTGATGATGAGAGAGTATATGTGTGTATGCTTTTGTTATTGATGTTTATGATTAATTATGGTCTAAAATGGTGTTTTGAGTTTAAATAGAATTGATAGTGAATGAATTGTTTTGAATGGAATTGAAAAGCAAGAAATGATTAGTTAAAGTGTTAGATTTTGGAGAATTGAAAATCTGAAATTTTGAGGATGAATAGTAGCAGAAAATGCCAATTTGTAAGCTGAAATCTTTGTGAATTTTTCTGGGTTGATTTAGCCAGAATTTGATAAAATAA
>JANTPM010000244.1:9100801-9126299 GCA_025434745.1 Erythroxylum divaricatum | reverse complement strand
AATGTGTTTATTCCAAAGCGATTTGGAACCGAATTGTAAATCTGCTTGGTCTTTTTCTGCCCTCCTATGAATGGAGTGTGGTTATGGATCTTCTTATTAGGGAAACACGAGCAGGTCGGACAAATGGCCTCATTATTCAGACGGCGTTTCAGCTGGTGGTGTACCATTTATGGAGGGAGAGGAATCGGCGAATTTATAAACAACAGGTGAGGCCAAAGTATGCATTAGTGGAATTCATTGTTAATGAGATTAGGGAACTCCTTATTGCAACGAAATCACAAACTAGCTTGAGTTGGGATATGCGTAGGCGTTGGAGTGTGTAGAGGGTGGTTTGTTTTTTGGAAGGTTGAGGTTATTCGGAATACCTTTATGTGTAATTGTTCTCCCCCCTTTGTTGGGTTGTACTTTGTAAATACTCTGTTTCCTTTTGAGTAATATATTTCTTTAAAATCTCAAAAAAAAATTATTCAAAATAAAATAACAACTAGATAAAGAAAATGTCCTCAAAATTATTATTTAATTTATGTACTTGGATATTAAGTACCACATGTAAAAATTTTGTTTCAAACAATTGTTTGGTGCCACAAAATTAATAATTTTTGAGTTTTTCTCCTAAAATAAATTATATTCCTTTGTTATAAATTCGATATAACATTATTTTCCTTTGTTATAAACTAACTTATGGTTACCTTGTTAAAAATTTTTGTCATATATTTGAATCAAAATAATTTTGGAAGTAGTTTCTTTATTCGTTAAGGATAACGTTACATATTATTAAATCCCTCCTCGGATTTCGACCGAGTGTTATTGTTTTATTCGATTCAAAATGTTTCATAAATTCTTTTGTTAATCTTTTATAGATGTATTAAGCTTATAATTGGCTAATAAAACTTGGGCTCAATAAGAGTTGGACTCTAGTTCAACATCAAAAACAATTAAAAAGCCCAAGATCATGTTTCAAATATTAGTCTACCTGTTTGACTGGCTGGTTGAATACTCGGACAAAGGTGACGAATCAAAGAAACAAAACTCGTTTTAATTGCGGTTCTTGACTGGCGGTTGAAAGTTGAAACCTTGACTCCCCATCCCCAATGGTGCAATTGCCATCTAATTTCATCTTCAAATTTCAATTGCATCTTGTAATGCTTTTCTCCTTGTTTGCTTAATTATTTTATGGAAAGTAATTAGCTAATTAAGCATCAAATTCATTTCTAAGTGAGACTTATGCATGCGTAGGATGTGACTTCCACATGAATCTTTTACGATAATATATGCTGTGAGCCTTTTTCTTTATGAATGATCTACTGTACGTCTTTTTTCATTTCCTTTTTCTGTGGTTAGATTGTAAATCCAATGAAAACAATAATCTGAACGCATTCAGTTTGTTGTTTACAATTCTCATCGTAAATAGTATATTGACGTACCAAGACAAGTACCAGTCGTGGACTTTATGGGGAGAATTTTCTCTTCGTGTTTATTTTAATTCATTACCGAAATATTTAACTATCTTTTAAGGATTATCACACAGATTCTTTGAAGTTGGATATGTATGATCGAAAAATATTGGCGACTACTAATCAACAATTGTATTAAATATTGATATCATCAGTTTTCCTATCTTGGGGAGTCATGTTATGCGGCGTTGTATGTATATCTTGGGAAGTCATGTTACGCGGCGTTGTGTGTATATATATCATGTTCCGTGGCCAGCGCTAATCAAACCCTACCAGGAGATCGAGTAATAGCAATATCATCGTTTAAAGTTCTTCTTGTCAAGTTTCATAGTACAAATCAGAATGCATCATACCACATTCGAGCAGCATCCCGTAAATGGCGTTCCAGTAGTCCCAAACAATGAGTACCCAGTTCATTTACAGTATGGACAAGAGGTGCCCTGGTCGTCAGGCCTCTGTGACTGCTTCTCCGATATGCCTAGTTGTAAATTTCTGCCATCAAATTACGTTTCTAGTTAGATTTTTTCATATCAAAAGTTTAAATACTTCCCTAACTTTTGAATTCTAGCTAGAACTGGTTATCTAACATGACTATTTGTTACACTTGATGTAGGTTGCCTGACAGCATGGTGCCCATGCATCACTTTTTGTAGGATTGCTGATATCGTAGACAAAGGAAAAACAAGTTAGTATAGCAATAGTTTTCAACTAATTATCTATTTCATTGGTGTTAATAGTTTCAGAAAGCTAAGACAAGTCCAATGGCAAAAGTCACGAGTTGAAAGATTTTTTTAACTTTGACTGTGTAATGGCTATTGACCAGTTGTAACAATTGATCTTTTGGTTACAGCTTCTCTAATGAGCGGAGGGGTTTTTGCCATACTTGCATGCGCTACGGGTTGCTCTGGCCTGTACTCGTGGATTACCAGGTCTAAAATGAGGAAGGAATACATGTTAGAAGAGACTCCCTGTAACGATTTTTGTGTTCACTGTTGTTGCGAGCCCTGTGCCCTCTGTCAGGAGTATCGGGAGCTCCAAAACCGCGGCTTTGACATGTCCATAGGTAACCTTTTTCTGATTTTCTTTCTCTTCCAATTGCATCAACAATATGAAATTCCATATACTTTCTTTTAAGAAGCCTTTTTACTTGAAAATTCACGTAAATTATGTACTACAATCTACAAATTTTACGTGGTGTCGAAGAGAGATTTGTTTCTTTAAAAATTTATTGATTGGAATGCAAATAAAGCATAATACGTATCTATATATATATCAAGTCAAACTTTATATATACTACTATATCATAATAAATGTGAATGAGAAATTAGAATCTTGTCCTAAATAAAGCACTTTTTCTATTAAGCTGGCAAAATCTTATAGACCAAATTAAGTTCAGGTGTATTAATTTTCTTTTATGCATGTCAATTTATAATTGATTATAATGACATGTCTACCTATTAATTTCTTTTTGGCGACAGCAGATTGGTGTTCAATAAATTAAACTTAAGCTCTTAGTTATCCTTTTACGAAATGTACAGGATGGCAGGCAAATTTGGAGAAACAAAATCAAGGAGTCGCAATGACGGCACCACCAACTCAGGCGTTTGATGGAGTAATGCGCAAATAATATGAATAAAGTCATTCAAGTGGCATTTACAACAGATTTTGTATGTTTATTATAGTTGCGTTATGTTCATACGTTTCATTTTGTGCTGCTTTTATTTGGCATGTTATGCATTGAAAAGCAAAAATGATGAAGCCTGTCAAGCTGTATGGAGTAGTTTGTGTTTGGTGACTTCTTTTGTTAATAATTTTGATTCAAATACATCGAAAGAATTGGTACAACAACATAGTATTTTTTCGGGATGTTTGCGTTATACCTTAAAGATTATAAAACAATTGCAATCTATATAATCAATATTGTTAGCCAACGCTGTTTCTTTTCTATTTGTAGGCATGTCTCCTACACAATGCTAACCTCTTTTACCAAAGACAGACGTGAATTTTTACCTTTGCCATCTCAAACCCCCCTCCCCCGATCCCCCATCATCAACTCCTGCAACACCCTTAACTTAGAAAACTAGAAGCAAGTGGTTGGTGATCACCATACTTCGAGTCTTGCCTTCAATTAAAGCACCCAAAAGCTGGATGGCAAGCTCATTGTCTGCCATTAACTGGAAGTTTTGGACAAAGGGGCTTGTGGCTGGGAATCCTCAGGGGTTAACAATTGTTTGCATGCAACAACAATAACAATTGTTTGTGAACTTTTTAACAATTCACAACATCAATTACATTGAACTACTCAACGGATGGGTTCTTGACCAAGTTATATTGAAAAACCGATTTGCATTGATAAGAATACAGCCAAGAAGAAGAGAATAGGTTATGCCTAAATTTGTGTCAGCATAGAATTATCCAAAGAACGTCCCCAATGAAATTCCCATAATGAGATTAGGAGATGACAACAAGCTTTTGGAGGATAGTATTACAATTTCTTATCATTAGAAACCCCCTATTAAAGGATTCAAATTATCTATTCTTGTTACTGTGTTCCTATCATATTCTATGAGCATCTATTCATTCAATTTACGTAGGTCTTATTTATTGAATGGATGGATGCTCATGTAATAGGATAGAAACAGAATAATAGGAGCAAGTGATCTATTCCTCCTTCTAAGACCCAAGGTAAAATGTGGAAAGCAATTGGGAGCATATTCAATAATGAAAATTATCAAGAATTAATGAGGTTAGAGAAAAAGGGTCTAAAGATGGAGGCCATGGAAATCCAAATCACCAAATAATCTTGGAATAAAGTTTTAGAATAAAGAGATTTTAAAGACACCTTCAGAAAGGAATAAACAGAATTAGGAGTCTATGGAAAATTTGAACATTGTAAGCCTAATTGTTGTTGAAACAGAAATCCAAACTAGGGAGCTCTTGAAGGAACCTCTCATATATGCTACAACAGAAATAAGTTTTGAATGTAGTAGTTCTCAATATATCAATTTTGTTTATCCTACAAAAGTTGAAGGAATTAAAGACCACCTTGTCAATTCTCTTAAAACTTCCAGGTTTAAATCACTTGCTATTGATAATCAAAAACTCCAAACATAAGCCTCAATAATAATGTCTATTTTAACTTGGAATGTTAAAGGTATAAATTGCCCAACAAAGCTTTTAGCTTTAAGGGGTTTTGTTATGAGAGAAAAGCTTCTTATTGTTGGCTTACTTGAATCAAAGATAAAATCAAAAAACCTTAACAAGTTGAGTATTTTAGGTACCCAATGGAAAATGTTTAAAAATCATTCTCATCGTGCTTAAGAATTATAATTGATTTTCTATCAAATTCATATACTATATAAAACAATTTAATACTTCCAATTTTTGAGAAATTAAATAGAATATTGAGTATAGTCATCTATAAAAGTGATAAGGTCTATAGCCCCACACTATGCCTTTACATTCATTTAACTATAAATATTTGAATGAATAAATTCAAATGGATAGAAAGCCTATATTGCTTTTCTAAATGACTTTCTTGCCATTGTACCATATAGATAATGTTCACAAATCGGTTAATCTACTTGATATAAATCACCTAAAAGGCCTTCTTTAATTAATTGACTTATTCAATTTTAACTAATATGACATAGTCTAGCATGTCACAAAATTGTATCATTAATTTACTATATAATCTAAATAAGGAATAACATATGTTATTATTTGAATAAATAACATCTAGAACAATAAAATCATCCAACATAAATCCATGACCATAATACATGTGTCTAAGATATAAATCCACATCACTTTTGTGAAAATTTACATCAAAACCAAAACTAATTAAAATTAACACAAAGATAAGAATTCGTCAAATCTTTAGACCATACAACACTTCATATAAGATTAGGGATCAACCGCCATGCATATATTTACAAGTTTCATTGCCTTTTACAGCAACCCTTGAGTTGTTTCCTACATAAATCCATAGTGTTCCATATAGGATTTTCTAGAATTCCATGAAGGCATATTCATATTTCACTACATGGTTTGTTACTCCCAAGTCTGCAATTCATTAAGGATGTGATTTAGTTATAAAAATAAAACAAAGATATCATGTCTGTAAATACGATTATACCTTTATGACTCACTACAATTGAAATCAAAGTGATCCTTATTGCCACAATTAAAGCACTTAATTCTTTTCATCCTTTGCTTTATGAAAGGAAATTTGTTTTTTTCCATATTGCTTTTCCTTCTTGGATTCCTAAGTGTAGTGGGTATTTCTGTTACCTATTCTTATTTTTTACTCACCATAATACTTATGTTTTTGGTTCACAGCTCTTTGTAAGATAGAACCAATTGCATATACCTTAAAGAAAATTTTGGAGACTTCAAGATGTTCTTCTTCTAGTATGAGATGCTTTATAGCATCTTTCATTATCATGATGATCTCATTGTGAGTTAGTGCATCTTTATATGCTCCCAACTTTGAAGTAAAAAAATAGATCATGACTTGCACTTCTTGTTCATATGATAATTCATGACTACTGTCATGCAATTTACATATAATTTGACATATACCTTAAATACTTTTCCATTGTATAATCCAATTGTTTTTTTAATATGTGTCAGACTTAATAATGAGTTTCCTCACTTTGGTTACTGAGGTTCCTCCAAAACATATAGCTAAGGTAACAGTTGCATATTTATGAAACTCAAGTATGATACCATTATCCATACTACTAAGCAACATAATACAGGACAATTAGTTCTTTTTCCTCTATATTTCATAAGCAAGGTCCTTTTTGTGTTGGGTTATATTGTCTTCCTCAAGAATATTTATGGTTATGTTTAATGGTTTGAGAGCCTTTTGCTCTTATAGTATATATTAAATTTTCACATTACAGATTACATAATTGTTACCATTTAATATCTCACCCTTGTTGAGTTTAACAACAATATTTTTTAATATAGTAGCCATAATTGAAAAAAGAAATAGTATATATGCATGTCAATGTCAATGTCATGTCATACATATATATTTAACGAGTAATTAATTTTAATTATATAAAAATTGAAAGAGCGTGGATGCTCTCAATCATCATTCGTATGACAACTGAATATCGGTTATCGTACTTAAGAAGAAATGTCAAGTAAACATTCATACAATATATGTTCTAATAAATTGAACAATATCAAACCTGATATATGTAAAGAAACATAATTCATATAAAATTATATTTGTTCCATTTTTAATTAGAAATCTATTTCTAATTATTATTGAACCAATCAAATTAAGTTAAGAATTAGAAACTTCTTTCTAATTATTATTACAATAATGATTTCAAAATAATTAGAAACTTATTTCTAATTATATATATTGTTTGAATTAATAAAATTAATTTAATTTAATTAGAAATTTATTTCTAATATATTATCAAACCCATGAACTTAATAATATAAATTTAATTAAAACTCATTTCTAGTTAAGATTAAGTTAATCACTCTTAAATTTATAATTCGATTTAGAAATTTGTTTCTATGCACTCTTAAATTCATTCATATGTTTAATATCCATTTGTTTTTTTTGTATATATATATCTTATTAATTAAGAATAAAACGATGTACTTCTAAACTTTGTCAAGCCTAGTAAAATTTTTAAGGATATATTGTTGTTCTATATATATCGATTTGTTTTACAAGCCCAAATTGAGAAAATATTTTATAGCCCAATAGTAAAAAAACTTTGTCCAAAGAGTCCTACTTTGATGTTACGTTTGAAAAAAGGGTTCACCCACTTATTAACTTTGTTTCTGGCTCAACCTATATGTATAAGTGCGTGAAACCCTATTTTCTTGAGTTTTGTGCCATCTCCTTTAACCTATTTTCCCCAATAAAAGCCACTACAAGCACCAGGGCAAGGAAGGTAGCATCGGTAGCGGAAGGGAAAAGCATCTCAAGTGGTGCTACAGACTAGAGGAAGCAATGACGGTAGTCCCCAGAGGAAGCAGTGAGGAAGGGAGGGAGAACTTATTGTAATACATAATGGTACCTTAGTTACATATCTGGGATCGAATGTGAAAAGGCAAGAAACGAAGAAATTTAGAAATACTTGATTTTGTTCTCCGTAACTTCAAACAGGCTTTTTGAAGCTGAAACGAGCGCGAATCTACCGTTGTCTTCATGGGAATTGCTCTCTGGGACGTGGGTAAGGTCTTTCTACAATTTTTTCAAAACGTAAGCTTTTTTAACAGCTCAAAGAATCCTTATGCTTACGATTAATTATATGAGCAAATGCAGGAGACCTTAACTTTTATATATAGTATCTATATCGGCCTTCCCATCACAAGACCGATATGGGTCCAATCCACACTGGTTAAGATCTATTTTTCATATGAACTTTGACCTATTGATTTAGATCACAAAATTGTCCAACATTCTCCACCTAGACAAGTATTAATTGCAGTTTTGACTCTAGTTTAAAAACTCGGTTAAGCCACGTTATTGAATTAGTCGACTAGGTTTAAAAACAAAACATTTGAACCAAAGATAACGAAAGTCTGTCATTTTGTCCTGCAAGGTTTTCGATATCAAAAAGTATCAAATGCATGTGTCATGTGTGAGATAGATCTAATATAATCATGTATACCTAATACCTCACTAACATGAATGAAAAAATGGAGTTTGGCAAATTAGGATGATACCTTTATGATCTAAATTATATTATCTTCATTTATAGGTCTCGATTTCTCTAACTGTATACTAAACTGCATATGCTAAACTGCATTAAAGAAAGCTTGTTTTCTCTCTTTGAATGCTAAACAACATTAGAGAAAACTTGTTTCCTCTTATCAAATGCTAAACTGCAGTAGAGAAAACCTTTATGTTCTCTGACTGAATGCTAAATTGCATTAGAGAACCTTTATGGGATTAAAAACATATATCTCCTATGTTTTGTCAAACTTTATGGATATTCGTTTAAAACTATGTATGTCTAAATGACATAGGCACAAGGTCAATCTGTATTTATATTCCCAGTAACGTTTAAATACTTAAGATCGACGCAAATCTTAAGACTTTTATACGTATTATTGAGGATAAACGATGATCATCTCTATTATTGAACTATCATATTGTCATAATACATCACAATGTACAAATGTACATGTAGTAAACATAACGATCCCCTAACTAATAGTGTCTAAGGACATAATGATCCCCTAACTAATAGTGTCTAAGGATGTCAAAACACCCGTATTGTATACTTGTGTCACAAACACAACAAAGGATTGACTAACTTTTCCTCAGTCTTTAAATGATCCAAATCTTAATGTCACCTTCTTGAATCAACACCTTTATGACTAAATAATTGACTTTAAAATGCTAAGACCCTGTGATATTCTTTGTTATTATTAAGTAATATAGTAAGAAGATTACCACAGTATAACCAAATGGGTCTAGCCACTAAATCAACCACGGACAACTCAGAAGTCAAGTTTTTGAACTGAACCGTCTGTGAAGCAGCTTCATAGCATGCACTCCACATACATAGTCGAGGAAGTTACGAGTGTTTGCTTGACACTGCTCCACAATACTGCACTATCTACCAACATAAAAATGTACCTTGAAGTAGATTTACAGTCCTCTGGACACATAGCAAAATCGGAGTCTGTATATCCTGTGAGGTTTAAATTATTGACTTTCCTGTATGTCAACGTATAATTGGTACCCTTTAGGTATCTCAACACTCGCTTAACTGCATGCCAATGGTCCACACCTGGTTTAGCCAGAGATCGACCCAATAGTCTGATAACAAATGCAATGTCCAGTCTAGTGCATAGCCAATCATATATCAGATTATCAATCGTACTAGAATATAAAACATTCCACATAACCTCTCTCTTTACTTTATTCTTTAGATACTATGCCAAAAATTATCTCTCACTATGAGAGATAGGTGCTATGACATGTTTACTTTTAACCATATTACACCTTTGAACATGTACTCAATGTATGCACTTTATGAGAGATCTAATGAGTGTTGAGATTTGTCTCGGTGAATCTGAATACCTAGGACAAAAAATGCTACACCAAGGTCCATGTCAAAGTTCTTAACCAAAAGTTACTTAACTTCATACAATATGGTCAAGTAATTTGACGCAAGCAATATATCATTCATATGCAGTAATAGGAAGAAAATTTTGCTTCCCCTAACCTTATAGTACAAGCATCTTTTTAACTTTATTTTCCATGAAGTTGAAAAAGGCAAAACCTTATCAAATGTAAGGTATCACTTTTAAGAGATTTGATATAAACTATATATTAATCTGTTTAAAGTGCAAATCTTGTCAGTTCTGTTTAGATCTTGAAATCCTTCAGGTTATACCTTATAGATCACTTCATAAAGGCCTTTATATAGGAAAGCGAATTTGACAGCCATAAGATGTTACTCTATATCATCATGAGCTACAAGTGCCTTAATCACTTAAAATGTATCCTACGAGGATACGGGAGAAAAAGTAATATAAAGTTAACTTTTCTCCTTAAGTGAACCATTAGGCAACTGAGCAAGCCCATACAGCGCTAAACTCTATCCTGAAATCATTTAGGTCTAAAACTTCATTTACAACTTACGAGTTTGCAGTTACGCTACAATTTAGCTGGCTCTCAAACCTTGCTATGCTTCATTGATTGCATCTCGTCATTCATTGCAACCCACCACGTATCTACATTGGGTCTAGAAATAGCTTCAATACAACTAAATGGATTCGTAATATGTCTAATAGCATAGTCATGCTCACTTGAGAGACTATGAAATCAGATGTGATAGCAGGTCGTGTCACACTGGTAGATTTACTTAACTGCATTAAATCTTGTACCCCAGGAACCACTGTACGTACAGCTATGGATTCCTATTCCTATACAGGCACAGTATAAAGACCTAGTTTAACCGAATCAAACTGTATGAGTAGCGGGTACATGATAACTGTAATATTAGCCCTGCTATCATCCGAAGGGCCCACCTTCATCATAGACATTGTATTCCAAAAGCTTAGCTGTTTGTGATTCTACTATTATGGTCCCTCATTCTCTACAGTAAAAGATAAATGGTCGAGATATATTACTAAATAGCAATGATCACAATAAGCATGCAATTTATCTTGATAAGGATTATACTACCTCAGTAGGGCAGTCCCATACACGAATGTGTGCAAGGTTGAGTTTCAAAACTTCTAGATAATTAGGTAGAATAGCCATATTCTGCATCGACTTCTTCAAGTCCTTTAAGGTGCAGTCATGCTTTTTGGCAACACACCATTTTGCTCAGAACTACTTAGCATAATGAATTAAGTCACTATTCTAACTGATTTTAAATATTTGGCAAACAAACCTTTTAAAGTCCTAAAACACCATGTTTGTTATGATATTCTCCTCCAGGGTCAAATATAACTTTGTTGATGAATTTTCCCAATTGGTTCTCAGCCTTCAGTCAATAACTCATAACTATAATGAGAATAATCATCAACAAATGTCAAAATACATTTAGAATTGCACAATGCAATTGTATAAGGTCTACCGATATCTTTATGTATCAGACTCAACAAGTCAAAAGCATAAGTTGACCTCAATATCTTTATTAGTCAATTTATCTCTGCAACAGTCAGCATATGTTCCCAAATCGTCATAATCTAAAATTGAGAAATGCTTTCCTTAATCATTCTCTCAACCTTAGCTTTGGAAATTTAGCTTAAACTTTTATATCACATCATATATGACTTCTCATTCATTAGGGTTTTTCATTTCATAACTTGTTTGGCAAGATACAAAGAAGCATATATCTAATTTGGGGTAAGACACATTCTATACAAACCATATGACAAGAAAGTTGTACCAATGTGTTTTGAATTAAACAACAACTATACAACATAAGCATTAAATACAAAACATTAACCTTCCTTGTCTAAAATTGATCAAAAGATCATATATAAAATGTGTCAAGGAGATCCCAAATAAATCTTACTACAAGGTTCAGTACATACATTCCCTATAGATATTACTTCTACTTCTTCATTGCTATGAACCACCAGTTTCTCCTTCCCTTTATTTGGATTTATCTTGAATATGAACCCCTGCATCATGGAAGCACCTTGATCAGATGCTCCACTATATAGCCACCAAGTATTTAATGCAACTATCACAAATTAGATTCATAAATTGATAAGCGAAGGAGTTACTTGATGGTCTCAGTCTTTCCTTTTAAACCCCATATTGTTGGCTTCTTTATATCCCTAAAACCTTTACCAGTACTAAATTGACCAAAGTTAGCAAGTGGAGAAGATTTAGTCTTTCTACCTTTGATATTAGTGCGCTTCATCTTTGCCTTCTTTTTAGTTGCTTCGAGGGCTATAGGAGTAGCAAGCTTAAGTTTCTCCTCCTCAGCAACGCAATAGGCTATTAATGCATTGAAGTCCCATTCCTTATCCTACGAATAATATGTCATCACTAAACTACTAAACTTTAGAGGGAGTGTGTTCAAAGTCTGGTGAACAATGAAGACATCAAGAAGAGGAATGTTTAACATCTTCAATCTACTGTGAAGATGAATCATTCTCCATATGTAACCCATTACTCCCCCTTCTTTCGTATACCTCATGGAGAATAATCCTTTCATCAAGGCACTTATCTCAATATTAGGTGAGACTGTGTACCTTTGAGAGACATTATCAAGGAACTCCTTCGCTATATCTGTGTTCAGAAGTCCACTTAACAGATGGTCAGGTATGGATCTCCTAATGGTCATTAGATATAATATGTTAGACCGATATCAAGTTTCATCGGCTGCTTTTTCAACTCTTGAGTTCATGGATGTGTGTGGAGATGCCTATCCGTCCATATGGTCATATCAACCACAACTATCTCCATAGCATCCAATACATCCTCTATCCACTTCTTTGTATTAAAACCGATTAAGTTTCAATGATGACACTGATTTTGTTAATTAAAAAGGTGACTATAAAATGATAATATTTAAATCAGCACAAATGTAAGACAACAATGATACTTAAAGCCATTAAATAGTATCTTTATTGAAAATTTGATCACACATATTATAAAACACCTATGGGTTGAATACATAATATATGAAACTAAACCTCCATATAAAAGTGATCAAAGTACCAACCATCAACTCTCATGACACTACCACCTGTGGCCGAATAGATTACTTAAGTAATGACTTTCCCCTATCCAATGACTTTATGCACATCTTAAAATCTCATGTAAGGCCAACACTTATAGGCAAAATAACCAAACATGAGACTAGAGATGTTGGGACCCGATCCGGAGGCTGGATCCCAACCGAAAAACAGAAAACGTAAGAACAGACAAAGTGTGAAAGAACAAAGCAAAACGCAAAACGAAAGCGGAAGGAAATCGAAATCGAATACGAATACAAACAAATGTAAATCGAATCAAAGCAATGAAACGAAACATAAGGCGAAGTAAAATCGGATACGAATCGAATCAAAAATCGGAAGTGAATGACTCGAAAGCGGAAACAGAAATCGGAAGACAAAGCGAATGAAAGCGAAACGAATCAAAGACAGAGCAAAAATTGAACCCGACATCCGAACATAATTTATCGAAGAAAAACATTTGCGTTGGAAACCTTAAGACATCTAATCTAAACCAATCAAATCCGATATAAAATTCTTTTCTATCTTTCTTTCTCATCTTATGCATCTTTATTCAATCTTTGTCATACAATCTTGCAGAAACTTTGTTGAAACCCATAAAGTACATTTTCAAAAGTTCTTTTTCTCGCAATAGTCGAAATCACAATTTCCAAAATATGGATGCATCAATCATAACACTTCACAATGCAAATGCACACATAACTCAAGAGTTCCGTGGAATAAAGGGGATAAACCGAAGTTTATACCGTGAACAAAACAAGTCTGATTTCTCAGGATCTCGTAGCCTCAAGCAGGCTGCTGGGAAAGGCTATATGTCGACGTGCACATGACTAATGAAACGTTCATCTCTCGCCCACACAAAAGCCCATATCATGCTCAAATCAATTTATTGAATGCTCTTTTTCGAATATACAAAATGCCATGAAATCTTTCAATACATAACACAAATGTCTTTTGCAATTCATCAAAAGTTCATGTATCGAATCAAAAATGATTTTTTTAATTTTTAAAATCATTCATACTATGATGCAACATTTATGATGCAATTTAAATCAGAAAATCTCTTTGTTTAAAGAAAGTTGTAGTGGCTTATAAATTCTATTATAAACAGGTACCAACCTCCATTTCCTTGCATAGAGGCTTGACTTGTTCACCATGCCTCTTCTCTTTACAAACTACCTGAGGTATCAAAGGTTCTGTCTCTTGTCCAAAGCATCAATTCTCCACAACCTTTCCTTAATTTTTTCTAACTCAATGACATAAACTCTAATTAATTTATCATCCGAAATCGAACATCATACAGAACATAATCACCAAAATAAATTTTAGAAAACTCAAACCCATCATATTTCTAAGCTACCTATACCAAAAGCTTCCAAAATTCTCAATTCACAAAAATGGCTTAAATCCTAATTCTCAAAAATCTGAAATTAAACAATTTCAACCATACTATCTCCAAAATTGACCTTAGGGAACATAATCCCATAACAATTCCAAGCTATCTAAACCAAAAACTCATCAATATCCACAAATTAAAAATTCCAAATCTTACCTCATTCTTCACCAATTTTCAGATTTCTTGGCTCATATTGGGGCTCTCGTCATCCTCCACTTTTTTGCTTCATGAATAAACATCAAAATCACTTAAAACCCAGCAAAAATCGTGACCTAGATTCTTCTTCTTCTCCCATCCGAAACACTCTTCTTCTCTCTTCTCTCTCTTTCTCTTCTTTCTTTTCTTCTCTTGCTATTTTTCTGTCTAAGTGTCATGCATTATCTCCTTATATATACTAAATCCCATTCTTCTTATTTACCAAAATGTCATTAATGAGTGCATAATGTCCAATTTTCCCTTATATGTAAGCCTTATAACATAACAGCTTAAGTGATCTTCCAATAGTATCCTTCCTAAAAACTAACACATTCACTCCTTACTTTGATCAAGTAAATGAAGCCATTTGACAAAACTTTCTTTTATAAAAATGTCCCTCTATGTCTTACGAATCCATCGCTTTAAGAATCAGATCGATCGGAATTTTATAACTCAAGATATCCTAAAAATACTGAAGTCTATTCAAACCATTACAAAACCTAGACTGAACACCACCTAAATTAAATCCAGAAATTGAAAGTCTTAGAGGCTAAATTGTCAATCTACTCTTTCAGATAAATTGTATATGCATGTCTCTAGTTTAATTTTCAAGAAGAATCAGATTGATCGGAGTTCTGTAGCTCAAGATATCTCCAAAATACTGAAGTCTGTTCAGACCATTACAAAACTGAGACTGAACACTACACCTAACTTCCGTCCCGAAATTGAAAGTCTTAGAGGCTAGATTGTAGATCAGCTCCTTCAGATAAATTGTAGACCCATGTCTCTAGTTTAATGTTCAAGAATAATCAGATCGATCCGAGCTCTATAGCTCAAGATATCTCTAAAATACTGAAGTCTATTCAGACCATTACAAAACTGAGACTGAACACTACACCTAAATTCCGTCCCTAAATTGAAAGTGTTAGAGGCTAAATTATAGATCGGCTCCTTCAGATAAATTGTAGATCCATGTGTCTATTTTAATTTTCAAGAAGAATCAGATCAATCCAAGCTCTATAACTCAAGATATCTCCAAAATACCGAATAATATTTAGACTTTTTTTCACAGGTCAGCTCACTTTAATCGGGTCGATCTTTCTCCATTTAATGTCAAAACCAATTATTTGGTATGAAAAGATAGAAAAATATCTTAGAAATCCAACGCTTCAAAAATTGGGTCGATCGGAGGTCGGACGAAGAAGTTATGCTCAAAAGAGTGAAGGGAGGTTAGTCGGCTGAAAAATCGACAGAAATGCCGCTCGGCGAATTGGCCGAGTTGCGCAAGCACGCGGACTGGCGCTCGACCTGTAGAGCGTTGTGCTAGTGGAGCATTCGCGCTGACCGATCGGTCAGCTTGACTGACCTTCCAACTTCTAACGCTTATAACTTTTAGCTCCGAACTCCAAATTTTACAAACTTGGTACCGTTGGAAAGATAAAAGACCGATCTACGATTTTCATGAGGACTTAACAACAATTTTGGTCTCTAAAAAGGTCAAAAAGTCCCTTAAAATGACTGATCGATCAGTTTCACACTAAAATAGCATCAGAACTTCCAAAAATCATAACTTTCCATCCCCTTAGCCAAAAATTTCAAATTTTATATCAATAGAAAGAGCAAAACAAATGCTACATCTTTCAAGAATAACTTAGAAGCCAATTCCATCTCTAACCAAATTAAATTCGCAAACAAAGGTTCAGCCTATCCTATTTATCCTCAACAGAAATCCAATCTTTCAAAATTCATAACTCCACATTCCCTTGGCAAAAATTTCCATACCATATAGCAATAAAAAGCTTAGATAATCTACTACAATTCTCAGGAAGGACTTCAAGGCAAATTCCAACTCTAATCAGGTCGAATTTACCCATTAATGTGGCTTCCCTGTTAATTAGTATTAAAACAACATATGACCATATCCATAGCCAAAATTTTACAATTTTATATCTAACAGTCCTTACATCCAAAATTGGCATAAAATACCTCATTAGAAAGCTATAACAATCCTCTACAACTTTCCAGAATGTCACTCAAGTCAATTTCACCCTTTACAATCCCAAATAAATGTCAGAACACAAAGAGCACAAAATCTATGCCCTTAGAGCATTTGCACACTAAACACAATTTGGGCTGAATTACCACCTGAATATTATCAGGCCATAACTTATGATCTACACATCAAAAAATATCATACTTAGTGGCGTTAGAAATATAACACATAAATCTTCAACTTTCAGTAATACCAATTTCACAAAATCCGTCTCCTTTATCCTAGAAAAATTCTCAAAGTTTCAGGTCGTCAATAATGGAACCAAGATCCGAATACTGTTCATCCAGCACACCCATCTCAACTTCCGAGCCAAATTCAAAGCTCTTCAAGCCACAATTGGCTAGAACTTCCTTCATAGGAATTCTAGCCATACTTCTCAAGTTTAATTTAAAGCAAACCTCAACTCAATAGCATAACCACATCAAAAGTTATAAACAAATACCTGAAACATGCACAAGTTCCATTTTTCCAGATTTCAACCACAACTCTACTCCTTTCATGCAAGCATCAATACCACATCAATAACCATCCCATTTAACCGAGAATTTAACCACAAATTTATCAAGACATTTACTTGAGTAATTTATCCCAATTTGCAGCACAAACATACAATCTTCTTACTTGAATTTACCACTTATCTAACATTATTCAAACATCAAAACCAAATCCAAAACCAATCTAACACATGTTTAATCATTTAACCTCACATAAACATACACTTATACCCATACAATTTTCTATTTAGCAACACAAACATACTACTTTCACTCTTTCAACACCTTCTATCCATAAATTTTAGAAATTCACATTTCCTATCTTTTATACCTGGCAATTGTCAATGAATGCATGTACCACTTTATGAGCCAGTAATCATTATGTAAATGCATGTATGCCAATAAGATGCATGAACAAAACCAATGCATTTCATTTGTCTCTCCTTAAGCACATTTGTACAATATTTCGGGTTCTCATCCTTCATTTAGGGACGGGTTGTTACAGAGTAGATCAACATTTTTACTTACCTCAGTACAGATTTTAGCAAAGCAAATCCTCTTTATATTTGTCATTTGGGTGTCTATGCACAATGGTTTGCCTAATGAGCTTGCTAGATAACTGAGGCCTTTTAACTTCTTGACTTTAAGAAGAATATTGTAAAAATTAAGCCAGATGGTGAATACTCCTCTGTCACAATCTAAGCCAAGCTTTCATTTCTATATAAACATGGGTTAGTCTCTTATGTGTCAAGGTTCCATCTCCAAAATTTCATCTAGGTTTTGTTCATATGAGAATTTATAGAGAAAATTACCATCGTTCGTGAGCATTGTCCTCTTAAGGACCTTCTTTCCTTACCTTGCAGCAACCCAAGCATTCACTACTCGAAATGCTGGGCATTTACTACAGAAAATTTTTTATTAAAGTCGACGACTATGTTGTGCTCCTGCTTGAAGTAACTCTTTAGAAAATAGAAGTTTATATTTAAGATGATCTTTAAGTTGTCACTTATTTCAGATGATCTATCATGTGACATGATATATATTTTTTGTTTACAAGGGAACACAAAAACCAAAGGAAAGCTAACTAATGCAGTGTTCGACGGGACACTACTCCGTGCGAGTCACGGTGAATGATCTCCTCAATTGCCAATGGAGGCTCTTGGAAAACATGAATGCCTGGGCTGTCCATAGCTGCTAGAGTTGCCAGAAGATTTGTGCATTGGTTCCCCTCTCAGGGTATATGTTGGATTTGTACATCCCAGTCTCGTAAGAGTAGACCACAGGTACCTACCAATAAAAAATTGTTCACATCAATTATAGTATTAGAAGAGGTAAGTATGTTAAGGACTTCCTGGGAGTCCATTTCTAAGATGACTCAGCAGTACCCAAGGGACCAAGTCAAAGTAAGGTCAGAATGGTCTCCCCAGAGTTCCGTCGTTAGAGTCTGGCTTCTACCAATTTGTTGGGTAAACCATCCACAACATTGCCTTTTCCAATCGTGACTGACTCCTCCCGCCGAAGCTAAATTCGAACAAAGTTTAATCGCTCCATCCGTATTGAGTTTAACCCAGCCGGGAGGCAGTTTAGTCCACCCTACTAGGCTGCCCAACAATATATTCAGATGCTAGAATACACAATTTTCGATGGCCTGAGTTCAGACTAGCAACTCTATGTACTCCAAGAATGGTCGTGTACCATCTTCTGACCAATGAAAAATCCTCTTCAAACAAGCTCTTATTGCGCCAACTCCAAAGCAACCAGCAGGCTACTCCAAAGATCATAGTCCATTCCTTTTGCATCACCTGTGAATGCTTTGTGAGGTTGGATTGGACCCATAACTCTTCGTCTTGGAGGAAGAATTATGTATTCACTACGCTCGAGGGAAATTGTTTCCAGAATGTTCGCACCTTAGGACAATCTCAGATAGGGTGCAGAGTGGTTTCTTCCAGCCCGCATATGTGACAACTGCTCTCCGAAGCCATATGTCTCGTCACTCGCAGTTGGTTCGTCAACAGCTTTTTCTTGGTCATGAGCCAGAGAAAAGCTCTGATCTGCTGAGGACTCGTCCATTTTCAAATTAAGGTCCAGAGACCGACCTAGGGTGTTGTGGTGCAGTCTTCGATTAATTCGTAGGCCAATGCTACAATAAATCTCCCATGGGTTGTAGGTCCCCATCTCATGATATCCTCCCCTGTATTGACTGCATATGGGGTTAATTCTGCTAAAGCCTTACATACTGTGGAAGGAAGGTATGGTTGAAGCGGATCCCACCTCCAACTGCCGTCCTTATGTCTCAGATCGGCTATTTTGGCATTCAGAATGCGTTCTGGGATAGGAGTGGATGCCTTAGTAATCAAGGGGCCCCAGTCTTCCATCCAGTTATCCAATCAGAAAGATATATGTCTACCATTTCCCATCTGTCACTGTAATCCCTAGAGGACATACTGCCATATAGTAGAAAGTCCTCTCAAGAAACTCGAAACCCCTAACCTTTCTAAAGATGAGGGGATATGATGCAGGTCTATACAATATTTTGCCCGTATTATCCTAACCCACAAGGGTCATCGATTGGGATAACAAGGCCCAACCCATTTTTGTAAACATCACATTGTTGGAGGACCTAATGCGCTTAATGTCGAGTCCCCCAACCGTTTTGAGCTGACACACGGTATCCCAATGAGCAAGGGACACTTTCCTCTGGTCATTCATGAAGCCCCCAGATAAAGCTGCGCATGAGTTGTTCTAACTCATCACATAAACGTCTAGTTAAGGTGATGCGCCCGGCTAGAGACAACTAATGTGCCTGCCACCCTGTTAGCTTTTTACGTACATTCTCAAGGATATGATGATAGGCGTGGCACGAGGTATGCTCATGGAGTAGAGAACCACCTAGATATCGGCCTAAGTTGTTCGTATGAGCAAGTTGAAGGCTTTTATTGAGGCGACCTGCAGTGTCCTGCGGAACATTCTTAGATAAGAAAATTTTCAACTTATGCGTGTTAACTCTTTGACCAGATGCCATGCAGAACTCATCCAACATTTTGGCGATGACCTGTGTCTGGGCCTCCGTAGCTTCAGTAAAGAGGACCAGATTATCAGCAAAGAAAATGTGAGATAAGGGGGGTGTTGTAGGGCTTAGCTTATACTCATAGAGAGAACACAACTTGTAATATGATTGTATCCCAAGCCATGAACTCCACTATATCAACTTTGTCATATAACACATGGAATGTGAGCTACCCATGCATGATGTTGCGCTCTTTACTTCAATTGTCTAGCAAAAAGAAATACTCGAAGATTATGTGCTCAGTTATGTTCAAATTGATGAACCTTGACAATGATATTTTTGTTCTTTTAATGATTTTTGTAATAAAAAATATCATCTGGTTAGATTATTAGTCTAATACCAATAAGATGATTACGTGACTCTTTTGTGGAGATAGTAATGGAGCTTATACTAGATTTTTCAAATCATAGCATGCCATATAACTTGTATTATACTTCATCTTATGTATTTATATATTTTTATGAAACAAAAATAAATAAAAGCATTCTCTTTTTATCGTTAAACCCTTTTTTATGCATTTAGTGTTAAAGAGATAATTACTACAATTAATTTCACACTTACTCCTTAACCATGCCATCCCAATTGCTATTATTTGACAAGTAGATAACAAATATAAATAACTAATTAAAATCAAATCAACAATTTGAATTCATCAAAACCTCATTTTTTGGTCACTTGAATAACCTCATTCTTTTGTCACTTAAATAAAGCTTATGCTCGTAACCACTCAACCTTTCATGTTCACCTTCCATCTTCAACATCTCCAACAAGAAATCGTTCCATGCATCAATAGGACCAGGCAAGCACCAGTGAACGCAATCGTTGTATAAGGTCACATTTTCATGTGCCCAGTGGCCATATGTACTTGGATGACCATCTGGTCTCAACAACATAGCTTGTGTAGTGTCAAGTAACCTAAACCTTAACCCCTTCTTTTTCCCTTCTTTTTGAGCAATTCTAAACTCCTCGATTTGTGTCAAGTAAAGTTCCAAGTCAATACTTTCCAAGCTAGTCTCATTACTCAAAACAGGTCTGGTTCTTTTGCAATCACCACCTTGGTTCCATACCCCATTTTCGAAGTGTGACGGTGCAAATGTCCTCAAATACGTTATGCCCTTGAAGTTTTTTAAGCTGTTTATGGCTCTAAAAGCTGTCCTGAAGGCCTTTCGATAGCCATATGACATTGGTAGGTCAGTGACGTTGTCGAGGAGGCAATATCTGCAGCCAACGATACCTTGAGATTCGTAGTAAATCGATGGACGGAAGAACCAGTGGCCTGCGTTGATAATGATGTAGTCGAAGTCGTCGATTTGGGTCGTCCATTCCTCGTCGAACTCGTCGAGGTAGAGGTTGAAGAGGCCGGTGTGAGTTGGACCATTGGCGTCCGCTTGCTCTGTCTTCACCAAATGTGGCGTCCAGAATGTGGCGATTGTGAAGTTGTAGGTTGTGTACCTCCAACGTTTGAAATGCTCGTCTGGTGTGTATGATACGTCTATGGGATACTCCACCTGAAATCAAATCAAATACCAAGATCATGTTTTTCATTTTTCACTTTTGTCTAAATGAGATTTAATGGACACTAGGAGATGGTTTCTTACTTTCAATTTTACTTTACACTCCCTTGATGGTGATTTTAATTTAGGATGGCTTGATCTAAATTATTTATTAGAAGGAATTAGCATTAACTAATAAAAAAAAGAAAAACTCTGCTTATAGTGTAAAAAAGAAAAGATGCAATCTTTACGTAATTCGATATAATTAGACAAAATTAGGTAGTGTTAACTAAATTGGGCAAATGGCATTTCGATATAACTAGTTTGTATACATAAGCATGGGGTATTAATATTGCATATAACCTTAGAAGTTATCCATAGATGAGTTTAGGATTTTCAACCTACAAAAAGTAATTTAAGGAAATAAAAATTAAGTGCTAGTAATGTAAAAACAACCCTTATTAGCTACCACGTAAAGGTCAATATGGTGGATATAATCGTATTACCTACAAAAAAATATGTTAATATTTTATGTTTATGTCTTTCATTTATTTCCCATCATACAAAAAATTGACACGAATGAGAATAATTTAAAATCAAGTTAATAATAACGAAGGTGATGGAAGTGTAGTCGTCGGAGAATTTTAAGTGCTAGATCTTTCTTAGTCACTATCTAGGCAGGAGCACGTAGTTGGTTGTTACTGTACCTTGCTAAAAAACTAATTTAAGTGGACCCCATTCCTTACTAATTGATAACACGTTAGGAAGTTGTCAAACTCAATGCAAGTTTAACGGGATAATATAATAATGCTAACTTCCACATCATTATATTAATATATGTCATTACAATAACCTTATCTATAGTTTGAAGTTAGTCGGCAACCTCAATGTTAACATTGTTATATGAAATGGACATCTGTAATAAATTTGTCGACATGATTTGATTAGAATATATAGTAAATATCGGCACAATTGACAAACTCTCTTCAATCAAAAGTGTTGGAACAGAGAAAGATTTTATATGTTAGTTGGAATTATCAAATAAACGATGCCTATCTATCTAATTGGTTATAAATCACTTTCAAAGTTAAATATTTCTGATTGGTACATAAATTTCGTTTTTCTCTTTCAAATTTTCTTCAACTGTTGTTAACAAACCTATATTTATCGTACTAATTAAATCCTCAGAGAAGTGTGCCTGACTTACCTACGAAATTTTCTCGAATAAAAAAAAAAGACATTGGACATTAATATACAAAGACATCCCTGTTTATTTAATGAATTGAAATGCTAGCTTTTTGCATGCGCGATTGCGATTGACAATCCCGCAGAATCCCAGACCCAGCAATTATTTTATACATTGCTAAGCGCATGCCAATACGCATATTTTACCTAACCCTCGGGTTAATTATAGTATATTGATTTTGGTCAACTAATAAACTTATGGGTGTCGGCAATTTTTCCACATAGGAATGTGATGCAATTCCAATAATCAAATTACGAATTCCAGTAATTAACCAATATCAGCTGTGTCTTTATTTATTTATTTATTTGTTTACATTTTGAATTATACACAAGAGTATTCATCTCTGTTTATTCATAATTTATGATCTCCAACATTTTGTTCTAGGGTTAAATGGACCAACATTCCCTTGGACAAAGATAGATATACAGTATGAATTTACTTGTAAAAATATTTATGAAATGAAATTGACTCTAACATAATCAATAAATAACCTTTTATGTATGATCTTATGTGATATTATATATTCAAGGCGAATATTGCAGTTTGCATTTGGTATTATTACACTCCTCAACTGCAATACCTTATTTAAAATTTAATGGTTATACGAGGGATGTAATTATTTTTTAAAAAATTTGATGATCATTATTTAATGTAAAATTGCTCCCTCCTATTCAAAATAAGTGTCGTTTTAGAGAGATTTTAATTATTCAAAATAAGTGTCGTTCACAATTTTTCTTGCATGTTTATAATTTTATTTCTAAAATTACCTTTTAATTTCTTCACATCTTAATTATACAGATTACATTTTCAAGGCAATTCAACATGTAATTAATAAGGGTATATCAAACATTTCACTAGCTTTCTTAATAAATGTGTATCTCTAAAACGACACTTGTTTTAAATAGGAGGGAGTATTCGTTTAAAATTAATGGTATTTCCTGTCCTAAGACTCTTGGGAAAATTTTGCAAATTATAATAAATTATGCCTTAAACCATAAATCTCTTTTTTTTATGTTCATTTATGCTTGATTTTAATTATACATTAATTTATCCCTTGAGTGGTTTGTGTGTTTAATAAGTGTTTTTGGCTACAGAACACAAGAGTCAATTTCTTGTTTTGAACGTGAACGATATCACCTAATGTTGTTAAAGATGCAACCAATAATCTGACCTTTTGGCCTCTGTATCATTCATCAACTTGCGTGCTGTCACCATATGGTAAAACATTTCCCTTTCTTCTGCTCATCATCATTTAGCATTTCGGTGCCAGATACCTTCTCAAAAGCTATTCCCAATTAATTATTGGCCATTACGAATTAAGTACGATTTTGCAAGATTTGATATTGAAAGACTTTGATTCTGATACAATTGAAAGACTTTGATTCAGAAATATATAATTTCTGATTTTTTTGGCAATTAAAGAAAAAAAAAAGAGTTTGTGCTCATGCATTTAGATGCGCCTTTCGAAGTTTAAAGAGACCATTTTGTAATAGCTTTTGCAATTTAATATTCACAGGGATAAAATGTTTTCTATGAATTTTCACATACTAAAAAATTTATAAAAAAGAGAAATTTCAATATAAAATTAATTGAATGTAAGAATTAGATACATGAGATTAAAAAAATTGTTTAAAGAATTAGATGAAATTTTTATTTATATCTTACCATATTGATCATGCATATAGTTCAACAACAATAAGTTCTCTCGAGAATAACAAATGTAAAAAACTGTATTACACACATTATTTAAACTACAAATCCATCCTAGTATTAATTACAAATAAAATTTGAATGAACAATTTCTCTGATCTGCATAATCTGCACTTCTGCGATACTTGGGAAGAAGGTGCTGATCTACTCTCCAAGAGGCCATGATGGTGATGATGACGTTAATCTGCAATACCAGAAAGAAACGTTAACATTTAGTTTTGAAGAACTATTATATCACTGAAGCAAGCTAGCTAGGCACGTACTGATCAAGAATATCTTTCCAGTAAGAGCCGTCAGTTTCGTCGTCCAGTATTTTCTCCCAAGCTTCGAAGACACTAGAATCAGGTGAGCGGTTGGGGTGGTTTAATGGTTCGCTGTTGCTCTCCATTTGGTTGACAGTGGAACTCTCAGGGGAGGCTGAGGTTGAAGCTAATTTCGGAAGAAGGCTTTCTTTTTCATATGAAGTGCTTGTCAAGCTATTGTTCAAGCTTTCATGGTCAAGTGTACCCTCAGAAGAATGAGGTACAGCTTGGAAATTATTGCTCGGGAAAGGGTTGACAGTCGCATTTAATAGACTGTCAATGTTTGCTTCTAGTCCCTCAGTGCGAAGGTTTTTTTCCCCATTAATTACTCCTCGAGACCCTAAGAGGGTAGAGTAGTCTAAAGTCGGGAGTGTTGTGGTACTCAACATCTGAATCACGTTTTGCAGTAACTGGAGTTTGGCAAGTTGTGAAACATCTGCCTGTAAAGTTAAAATATTGCTCCAGGGACTAAACAAGTTACCGCCAAGTTGGGTTGTGCCGACCAACTGTGAGAGATTCATAAGGTGATTCAGATCAGTTCTTGGTTTGTGTGTGTTTGGGTCGATTCCCATTTGAAGAAGTTTCTTGCGGATGTGGGTGTTCCAGAAATTCTTGATTTCATTATCAGTCCTCCCTGGAAGATGGGCAGCAATCCTCGACCACCTGCAAGTGTCATGTCAACTAGAAGTTTACATTTGTTCAATACAGAAATAACTAACAAATACAATCAGTAGGAATTAAGTTTGGTGACAAGTAGGTAGGTATATACCTACATATCATTGTTCAGGTGTCAATGTTTATAGTTGCCGACGTTAAAAAGAAAAAAACCATGGTTAACTTCAAGACCTGATCATATCTTTTTTTTCGAAAATGCTAAAAAAAAAGAAAG
>JANTPM010000244.1:9076225-9090009 GCA_025434745.1 Erythroxylum divaricatum | reverse complement strand
TGTAATGGGCCAATGTGGTTCTGTTTTGTACATAAAATGGTTATTGTAATTTATGGTTGACTATTTGTAATAACTGATTGTATTAACTGAAAATGTTTATCTATACACGTTGATGCAAATTGTCTACTGTTTTCCGCGCACATTAGTGTAAATGAAAGAAAAAGGAAATGGCTCTGACGGAATGAATGTTTGAAAAATATTTATTTATACTGAATTTTGACTGACTGAGTGATGTAACACGCCACCCTCGCGGGGCACGAACTCGGATATCACCATCGATGTCGAGTTCGGGTCATGCGAGAGTGGGGTGTTACAAAGTTAGTAAGAACGCTTATTTTTCGATTTACCATAAAAGTATATATTTGTGTCAGTTATATGCACTTAAATCCTTAAGGATGACGTTGTACCTTATGTTTAAGATGTTATATAAATGGGTAGAAGTCAACTTTATATACTCAAACCTCCAAGGAATAATGAAAATACAACACAAACTTTTAAAAAATATAATGCCAATACAAATGCACAAAAAAGCACTCAAAATAGGAGGAGTTTTTTGTACCTTATGTTTAATAATTTTTTTTGTTTAAAAATTAATCAGTTTATTAATCAATCAATCAGTTTTAATAAACTAATTAATTTTTATAAATCAAATAAACTAATTAATTTTCATTAAAAGTTTCAATTTTCAATTAAACTTTAAATTTTTGATGATTAAATATAATCTTTTTTCAATCATTATTAAAATTCTTCAATTTTATTAAATCTTTAATTAATTTTATAATAATTTAACATAGATTAAACTTTTAAAATTTAAACTCTATATATTATAAGTTTAACTCTCAGTTCTATTTTGAAAACATTGGACGAAAGAAACAATTTGACAAGTCTAAGAAAGCGTTTGGTTTGAGTGTTTGGGAATGAAGGAATGAAATAATTTTAAAAAATAGTGTTTGCTTTGGAGTTTTTAATTCCAAGGGAATAGATTTATTCTATTAAGTTTGTGAATCTACTAAACCCTCCAAATGAGGTGGGTATCAAGTTTTCATTCCAATCTAGTGGTTACTATTTATACCCCTCCCTCACATAAGCAATTTTTATTCTTAATTATATTACTCATCATCATCATCATCATCATATGAAAAAATAGTATTATATTATCTTTCATTCTCATTAATGCAACAAACCAAACAACATTATTGGTATTAATACAGAAACCCAAGCTGCAAACCAAACATCATTTTTTATTTTTCATACCTATTCTCATTCTCTTCTATTATTATACCCATATTCATACCCAACCTCGTGCTCAAACCAAACGCCTCCTTAGTCTTATTCATACTCAATTTAAAACCCTTCAACTCTAACGTATGCTTCCAATTTTCTAATTTGACAGTAAGACTCTCCTTTGTCTCATTTACTAAGACAATATCGTCGACAAATAATATACACTAAGGCATATACCCTTGAATATATTTAGTGAGCTCATCCATCACTATTACAAAAAAGTGAGCTCATCCACACTTAATACAACCCAATATGGATGGAAAAAATTTCTATATCTCCTCCTACCATCCTTATTCTAATCTTTGAATCCCTAATATACCCTTATATAAGTTAAATTAACTCCTTTAACCTCATATCTCCTTCTTTAAATCAATAAAAACCACTTGTAATATTTCATTAATCTTATTTGCAAAACTTCTGTTATAGACCTTCCTAACATGAAGCCAAACTTATTCTCCGAGATAGGAGCATCCTTTCTCACTCTTTTCTTAATTAGCTTCTCTCACAACTTCATGATGTGACTAAGTAGTTTGATGCTTTTATAATTGTCACAATTTTAGATGTCTCCTTTGTTCTTTACAGAGGAATTACATATTAAGTTTCTACTTATCCAACATTTTGACAAACTTAAGGATCACATTGAAAAGTTTGACCAACCAAATAAGACCCCTCTCTACCTAGGCTCTTCTACACCTTTATGGATATCTCGTCAGCCTACTATCCTTCCACTCTTTATCTCCTTCAAAGCTCTTTTAATATCTTCACTCTTTATCCCCTTCAAAGTTCTTTTAATTTCTTCCCTTATAATCTACCTACAATGAGTCAAGTTAGAAAGCCTCTATGATGTGCTAAATAACCTAAAGAGATGTACTCTATTCCTTCATTAGAAAGGGTATAGAAGTACCTTTGTTATCTTCTCTTGATGTCATTTTCAATCGCAGGCACCCTTCCTACTTCATCTTTTATACAACGAACTTGATCTAAGTCTCTAATTCTCCTTTACCTAGCTTTTGCCAACTTAAAAATGTCCTTTTATCCATCTTTAGTTTCCAATCTTTGGTACAATTTCTCATAAGCTCTACTTTTAGCTACTGATATTGTCTTCTTTGACTCTTTTTGTTACTAGATTGTACATTCCTATATTAGTTACTCTTTTTCCTTCTATGGTGTTATCCAATAAAGATTTATAGACACCCTTCTTAATCTTAACGTTTTTTTATTACATCTTCTTTCCACCATTAGGACTCCATCTTATTACACCTAAGCCCTTTAGAAATCCCCCAAGATCTCTTTATCTGTATTTTAAAAAAGAGTTGCTACTCTCTTCCACATTTAGTTAGCATTTCCTTCCAATTCCATTCATCTCCATAAATTACTCTATCCCTAAGTCATTTCACCTTGTCTCATTTCAAATTCCACCATCTAACTCTTATATACTTCCTAGGACTTCTCTTCTTCCTCCACTGCTTAATTATTAGATCCAAAACTAATAATTTATGTTGAGTTGACATGTAAGTATTCAGTATCACGTTTCAATTATTACACCTACATTGATCGCTTTGCTTTACAAAGAAGTAGTCAATTTGAGTTTTCGTGATTATGTTCTTAAAAGTCACTATAAGCTCCTTTTTTTTTCAAGAATTGGCTATTATTAACTCAAATGCTACTGTTATAGACTATTATTACTTATAAAAGTCTATTTACAATGAAATTTTATTACAAAGGAAGCCTAAGGCCACTAATATTCTATTTTCACAAAAGCTTAACGTCACTGAAACTCTATTTTCACAAATGCCTAATGATATTAAACTCTATTTCTCCATAAGCATAAGTTTACTAAAATTCTATTTCATTAGGATTCAAGGCATATTATACAAAACATTTCTCCATAAATAGACTTTTTTTTATAGTCCATCAATGCTAAGATAAGTAAAATAAGGAGACTTTAAATGTTATGGGTACAATCCCCCCCATCTACTAACATTCAATGTCAAATAAATACAAGGGACTCAAAAGGGAACTGAATTATAAAACCATTAATCATAGATATATCACTCGATGACATTTGATAAGCAACAAAATTTTCTATTCTCACAAAAGGTAAGAGAGGAAAAGTTGTAGGATTATTTGATTGCACTTTTTTCTTTCAGTTTAAAATATAATAAAAATTGCTTGGTTGAGTTTCTATTTTTATTTTTGGTTTTGGTTTCTTCTTATTTTCATAACTTATAAAATTACAAAAAGTTATTTTGGTTTTTGTTTTTGGTTTTTTATTAATATGATTTTATTAACTAAATTAATTATATTTAATTATTCAATATTAACTACTAATAAGAATTATAAATGATATAATTTTATTTAATTTACTTTTTCTTATATTTAATTTATAATTTAAATTAAAAATTATTTGAGAAATTAAAAAGAATTTAGTTGTTTTTTAATAAAAGGTAATTTATTGATGAAATAAATGGAAATACAAATTGGCTCAAAAGGCCAGCATAGAACTGCTAGGAGATAACATCTAGATCAAACACCCTTGGGACTAGTTATTACAAGGCAAAGATTAAACAAAAGATATTGGAAAGGAAGATGAATTGCCAAGCTTAGGTTGTCATCAAAATAGTTCAGCAGATTTTCCATTCCATGAGGATTTTGTTGTTGAATTTGTACTTGTCTTTGTATAACTAAAAGTGCATTATGATACTGTTGTTAGTGCTCCCTAAAAGGTCATGTGGAGAGTTGTAATGGATTTGAAAGTTCTGTTGTTCCTTTCATTCCAAATCCCAGCAATTATGTATGCAATGGCTATGAAAACTAACCATCGATCCCCTTCATGCATATGCTTGATTTGAGTGCTCCATATTGTAATATCAGACCAAACAATTGGAGGGTCATTTATACCACAATGTGCCATTATGGATTTCCATACTGTAGTTGAATAGGAGTAAGAGAAAAACAAATGGTTATGAGATTTATCTTGAGTTTTACACAAGCTACACCAATTTAGGATTTGCAAATATTTGCCAATCCTGTCTATAGTCGCCAGTTTTAGTTTGAATGCTTGCTATAGAGTATATGCATGTTTGGAGTTATGGTTCTTGCACTATACCACATGATGCTAAGGAGCTTAGGGGTGCCTTATTTTGTAGACTAGTTTAGTTAAACGTGTAGAGAAATGACCAGAATGTTCTAACTTTCATAAGATTTTATTTGGTTGCTTTCCTACTCTGAAATTGGATATTGATTGGATTAGGATCAAGGTGTAGTTACTTCAAAGTTGTTAGTTTATAATATTACTTCAAAGTTGTTAGTTTATGAGCTACATTTGCACTTCCATTTATATAATTCTTAAAGAATTGAAGTTCAGGAATTGAATGGAGAGGCTGTTGATTAAAACAAGGATTAGTCATAAAGCTGAAATTATCCCATTGCCCATTTGATAGCCGGAGTGAGGCTTGAGTTTTTCTCTGGCCTTTTCAATATGCTTCACCAAAACTGATGCATTCTTAAGAATAAAAAGGCATTAATCCATTTTACCTTTAAGGATTGTCTATCTTGGATCAATTAGCAAACGTTCTTGGTAAGCTTGGATAGATTCATCAACTTGGAATTTACTAAAACCCCTTACGTTTAAGGTAAGCAAGCTTATGCTAATTTAGCTTTTCCTGCTTTGAAGTTCGGTCTCTATCTAGACCAAAGAAAGTCTTTAAATATTCTATCAGTTCTTTTAGTGATATGTTTGGGAATGACTAATTGGGATCCCCAATAAAATGCCATAAAGAAGATAACTGAATTGATGAGTTGTGATTTTCCAACTATAGAGAGTTCCTTAAAACTCCAGCAATAGATTCTATTAGTAATTCTATCTACTAGGAATTTGTAGTCATGGAAGGAGGGATTTAATGAAGTTATAGGTATTCCTAGATAGAATATAGGAAGTTGTTGAATCTTGAAACCAAAAATATAAGCAAGAGTATAAGCTATGTTGGAAGCACTTCTATAAATGTAAAGAGAACTTTTGTTGTAGTTAATAGAAAAACAAGACAAGTTGGTGAATATAAAAATGATAGTTTCGAGAGATGTGATAAAATTGCAGTCAGACTTAGAGAATAAGAAAAGATCATCGGCAAAGCATAAATTAATAATGTTCAACTTCTTACATTCACTATGAAAATTGAACTTGGGATCTTTATCCACCACTGTAATTAATAGTATGTTGAGAACCTCCATAGTAAGTAAGAAGAGATAAAAGGAAAGGAGGTTTCCTTATCTAATTCATTTACCCCCTTTTGACAGTCTTTGTAGGAACTCGATTTATTAAAATCTTGAAAGAAACTATGTTGATGCATTACTGTATCTAAGTGATGCATGTTGCTGGAAATCCATATATATGAAGAATATTGACGATGAAGATCCAATCCAATATATCATTTGCTTTCTGGAAGTCTTCTTTCAAAGAGCAATTCCTGTTACCTTTTTCTGGTGTAATGCTTGAAAAGTTGTTGCACAATTGAAATGTTATCTCTAACGAATCTTCCAAGAATGTAGGGTCTTTGATTGTGGTCTATGTGGTTTGGGATGATAGCTTTCAATTTGAGTGACAACACTTTAGAGATAACTTTATAGAAAATGTTGCAATAAGCAATAGGTGGATAATCTCCGAAGCTGATGGAAATGTTACCTCTTGAGGATTAATGTGATTAGAGTGCTATTAATTTCTTTTAATAGCTTGCCTTTGTTGAAGAAACTTAAATTTAATTTCTTTTATTAAATCTGAATTTTAGATTTTAAAAAAGTTAGAAATGCATAAATTTTGATTTTTCAAAAATAATTCATTTGTTAAATTAAATTGTAAATTATATTTTAATGAATATTAATTTACAAATAAAGTTTTATAAATTTCCTAATTATTTAATTTTAGTTGAATATGATTAATTTATCATTAATAAACATTGCATAAGAGATTAAAATAAAATTAATTACTTGATTAGTTCATAAATTTTTATTATCCGATTATTATTAGTAATAAAAGTGTAATTAAATATTAACAATCAAATATATTTTTATTTTAATTAAAGAAAATACCCAAACTAAGAAATCAAAAAATAAAATCACAAACAAAAAAATAAAAGTGGAATCAAATTATCCGTATGTAAACAACTCTCAAATGATATAAAGGTATCCCAAAACTTCTATTCTATTTTCTGATCTGCTTGCCTAAGTATTTATCACTTCCCAGTTAGTCCAACTCAAGTGTCGGCATATTCATGCTAGTAAACACCTCCGTGGTTTTCCATTTTACAATCAGTATTGCGCAAGGTCTATGAATGGTCATGGAAAGTATTTAACAGCAGTCCATTTCAAAGGAGAAAGTTAAACAGATTTGATAAGATACCCAGGCATTTTCCAGGAAACATATGTAATTTGACTGACCCGACCCCTTCTCTTGTCTCTTTCGGACTTCAAATCTCTTATCACAGTTGACTTGACTTTCATTTTCATATACAGTTCCCTTCGAGTCGATTACTTTCTCAGGCTTTTAATCCTCCACCCATTCTAATCAACGAAGTAGCCACCCCTACTTTCCTCATTCATCATGTACCCACCGAAGCCAAATCAACCTTCTAATAACAACTTCTCCGGCCCGACGGCTTCTCCTCCTCCTTCGCCACCATTTACAGCAACTACTGGGTTTCCAGTGACCTCATCAACCCAATACTATGAATACGATCGACATCGTCCTCCAACACATGCTCTTCGCCTTGAGCCCAAGAAAACAGTTCGGTGGTCTTCTGGGCTTTTTGACTGCTTCTCCGACTGGCGAAACTGTAAGCTCCAACAGTTTAGAAACGCTGCTATTTTACTGGAAATGGTAAAATGGGTTCGGGAAAATCTGTTGAATTTATGAATTATTGGTGTCTTTGATGTTCCAGGTTGTATCACATGTTGGTGCCCTTGCATCACTTTTGGACAAATTGCTGAGCTTGTGGACAAGGGCTCTTCAGGTAAGTAATCTCACTCACTTAATTACCATCTTTAATCATTAGACTCATTATGTATGTACTCTTGAATATGATCCAATAATTGGTTAAGTCATCAAGACTTGAACTTTGCCTTTTTTCTTTTATAAATTTTGACCGACAAAATCAAACAAGAAAAGGGAAATTTATGCACTTTTATATAACTGAATTGAGTGATGGGTCTTTCTGTGTGACTGAATTGCAGCTTGCGGTGTAAATGGAGCACTCTACGCTCTTATTACCTGTGTGATATGTTGCCCATGTTTCTACTCTTGTTTCTACCGATCCAAAATGAGGCAGCAGTTCCTGCTGCGAAAGAAACCTTGTGGGGATTGTTTGGTTCACTGCTTCTGTGAGTGCTGTGCTTTATGTCAGGAGTATCGCGAGCTTAAAACCCGTGGATTTGACTTGACCCTAGGTATGTGTTTAATTTACTTAATAAAAGAAGCTTATGTATGTGGGAATTACTTAATAATATATAAGGTGTTTTGAAAAATATGTAGGATGGCATGGAAATGTTGAGAAAACTAATCGCAGCACGGAGATGTCTTCAGTGCCACCTACAGTTGAATCAGGCATGAGCCGGTAGAGCAGCAGGTTTGGGGGATGCTTAAGGAAGTTGAATAAATGTACCTGCCCAGTGAAATCTGATTGTATGGACCATATTTACTTAAAAATGTAAGATCAAGCCCCAGCTAGAATTAAAAAAATTAAAATGAAAAAGAACCTACATATGTATTTGCTGTAACCCTTGGCCTTGTCGCCTGTGGTTGTTATTATAAAATATTTGTGTGCTTAATTTGGTCAAACTCGGGTTTATAATATTGTGATTCTTAAATAGGATAGTACAAAATCCTCCGTATTAGCCAATGGCTGCCAACTAGGGATGGCAATGGGGCAGGTATTGGGCGGGTATGTCATCCCCGTATTCGTCTCATGAACTCGCCTCCACCTTCATACCAGCCCCTATCCCTGTCGAGAATTTTTTGGACACTTCCATACCCGTATCCGTTGGAGGTTTGACCCTCATTGGGTACCCGTTTATCCGCCTTTTTTTTTAAGATAAACTTATTTAATATGAATAGACTATTTGTTTTTCTATTAAATTTTCATGCTACATTCATAATTTAAATAAGCTTATCTTTATTTAATTTGTATGTATATATATATAATGGTAAAATTGTAATTACTATATAACGGGTACGGGGTGGTATCCTCATACTCGCTCCGATACTCGACGGGTATTTTTGTTAACCTCTCATACCTACCTTACGAGTAAAAATGTGCTCCTCATATCTACCTTCGTTCGGATAATTTTATCGGATACCTATCAGATTTTGGGTACAATTACCATCCCTACTGTCAAATATGTGCATCAATAGCTTATTGGTGAGTGAAGATTCTTTGCCTCGTTATATACGCACATTGACTAAGCATGCGTTGATAGGCAAATGAACGTATCCATTAATATATTCACTCAAATTGTGTGGACAGTGCAGTTCACCCTTATTCAATTCTGTTAGCTGTTATAGATAAGGGTGAGCATTATTCGGGCCGGTCCGATTATTTAGTCCGGCCTGAATTAATTCGGGTAAAAAAATTTCAAATTTCAAGTAATTCGGGTAATTCAGGTATTACCTGAATTATTTTCGGGCTAGAGTCAGGTAATTTCAAAAAATTTCGGGCCGACCCAATTACCCGAATTAGGTTATAAAAATACAAAATTTTGGGGTTTTTTAAAAAAAAATTCAAAAAAACAACTTTGGGTAATTCGGGTAAAGCCGAACAAAATTTCGGGTATTTCGAGTCGGGTAAGCTCTGGTAAGAAAAAGTTCGAGTTTGGGCCGGGTAAGATGAAAAAAATTCGGGTAATTCGGGTTGGGCCCGAACAGTGAAATTTCGGCCCAAATTACCCGAATGCTCACCCCTAGTTATGGAAGATAAAAAGTTTTTGAAATGACATTTCAATATAAATTTTAAAATTGGATCGAACTAATACAATTCAATTTAAATTAATAATTTGTTATATTTATTTTAAATTGTAATTTCAAAAACATAAATTTCCTAATGATAAATTTATCCATCTCATGTGTTATTTTCAATGTCAACAAATTCAATCTAAATAATCACCAAAGCCTAACCAAAAGGAGCCCTCTACTTATTTAACGAAAGGGGATCTCAATTCTTCTCCACACCCTTGAACTACTCTTCCAAGAGCTCTTAAATTAAAAACAAACAAAATTAGATATTACGTTTTATTGAAAGAAATTTCATAATTAAAATAAATAGAAAGTTATACTCAATATTATGAATATCATATCGACATTGGTACTAATTTTGGTACTAGTACGGATCAATGTGTTACATCATTTTGAATAATTTTTAATTTTTAAAATAGTTTTCAATTTTATATAATAAAAGTTTAGTCCTTTACAAATTATTATATTAATTTTAATAAAAGTTTAGTATTTTATATAAAATTGAACCATTTTATAAATTTATGAATTATTCAAAATGACGTAATTTTATTATATTAATTTTAACTTTTTAGTAGTTAGTAATAAACAGTTAGATAGATAAATAAAATTATTTGATATGTTTAAAAAAAACTAAACCTACATGCTTATGTTAGAAAACAAAAAAAAATATTTAATAACAATATTAAGCAAGAAAATAAAAAATATAAAACAATGTTTAAACAAAACAGAAAACATATTTTTATTATGTATACAATTTTGTCCTATATTAAAATTTAGTTTCATGTTCTAATTAAAATTTGAACTATTATTTTGACTCAGTAATTCTATTTATTAGATTAAATAAATATTTTTATATAATAACTAATTTGAAAATTATTTTTAAATATTTAAAAATAAAATTATTTTTCAATTTAATCCTTTAATTTTTCTTAATTTACAAATTTAACCTAACATTTTTTTAGTATTCAGTGTACTAGTTTAAATACTACCAAAAAAATTTCAATACAATCCAATATTTAAATCTAATATGATACTAAAAAGTTTAGTGTTAATATTTGGTCAGTATAAGCAATATTGATCAATATTTATTAGTATTGGTACAAGATTCAAAACACCAACTGTAAAGATTATCTTAACAACAATCTCAATACATAAGATCCTCTACTTTGCGAGAGTTAGCGGAGAAACATCAATTGTACACATATAACTTCTCGTAAGCTCTGCTTTTAGCTTCTAAAATTTTCTTTTTCACCTCTTTGTTTGCCAATTTGTAACTTTCTATATTATCTACTCTTTCTAACATTGCGATGTTATCTAATAGAGCTTTATAGGCACCCTTCTTGACCTTAACCTTACTTGTTCATCTTCATTTTATGATTAGGACTCCATCTTACGACCCAAGACTCTTTAGCAATACCCAAGATCTCTTTAATTGTGTTCCTTAAAAGAGTTACTACTATCTTCCACATTTGGTTAGCATCACCTTCCAATTTTCATTTTTCTTCATCTATTAAATTGTTCAATTGTATCTCCTTTCAGATTCTTCCATTTGACTCTGGTATACTTCTTAGGACTTCTCTTCTTTCTCTAATTCTTAATTATAAGATCCAAAACTAACAATCTATGCTGAGTTAACAAGCAAGCGTTAGGTATCACCTTGCATTCCTTGCAACTAGGTTGATCACTTTGCCTTATAAGTATGGTTTTGGAGGAAGGTAGGGATGACGTCAAGTCCGCATGGCCCTCTTAAATGTCACTAGGTGATACTTGTTTTTCTTGAATAAATAGTTGCCTATTACTAACTTAAACACTACCGTGTTATAACAAGGCAATCTCACCATCATTTCTATCACCATACCCAAACCCCTATAAGTCTAAGAATATTCATCCAAAGTTGTCCCTATATGACCATTAAAGTCTCCTCCTATAAAAAATCTCTCGTCAAGGGAGATTTGCTAAATTACGATATCTAGCTAAGCACATAACACATTGAAAACAACATCTTTCACTACAATCTTTAAGGATATAATTCTATCATTAATCTTCTTTGTCCCCATAATATGATGTATGAGTCCCTTGACAACTAAGATATCTACCTCATTTTGTCTTCTCAAACACCCTAAATTCTAATGTTTGAACCTATTAATCTCTTTCACTTTATCCCCTATCCACTTTATCTCCTAGATGTTTGCTATATGAATCTTATATTTATCCAAAATTTTCAATAATTCTTAAGACTTCCTTAGAAGGGTCCCAATGTTCTAAGAACTTATTTGTAATATGTCAACATCTTCTCTTCTCCTAAATTGAAAACTCATCGAAAGGATTAGCCTTACTTTATCATCAGAAGTCAAAGCCACCACTCTTACCCTAATGCCTAATACAAGCTATAAAAGACAACCACAACAATTCCCTAAATGCTTTAATATTACTCGAGAAAGGGAACAAGTATTGAAATTAAATCTAAAAATGGGCACTATAATAAATGAAAGTGACAATCCCATGTATACATGACCACAAATAAAATGCAATACTGGACAACTAAAAAGGAACAAAAAATATTGAAAATTGTAAACAAAAAAGAACTTAAAGTTTTTAATAGATAGAAGATGAATGAAAACTAAAATTCCAACTCTTAAAGAGCAATGAATCAACCACGAGTAAAAGCAATCTGAAACCAATTACAAGTACGTATAATATATAAGCAAAAATTTACAAGATATCAATTAACTAGAGAAGGGAAACAACCAAACTGATTTGATTTGTTTATGATGTCATACGCTAGCTTTGTTTATTCCCATCCTAATTATCACCGTTTACTGGAAATTCCTCTATTGTGGGATTCATTCTGAATCTGCAAAAGAAGAAAGCAAAGCACAAGGTTTTCCAAGATCTAGATGAGGAAACGTCACAAGGAGGACTAAAAATAGACCAAACTTGATCAAATATAAGCTACCAACTTAAATGAGATCTTAAAATCAAAACCTTGAAAAATATCTGTTCTTTTTCAATAATGTCAAAAAATTTCAAAATTTGCATTTGCAAGAATGAAAAAGCTTAATTAATAATAATAATAAGAATATGTAAACCCTTTTTCAGAGTCCAATAAATTTAGATTTCAAATTTGCTAAAAAATGGAAACCCATAAGTCAAAAGATGTTCTTTAGAACAAGATCCAAGAAAATATATATATGAGATGTTTACTTTAAAGAAAAGGAAATCAAGACCTTTTGTATCATTAACTTTTAAATTAAATCTATTGGCAATAAAACATGGGGCAGAAGAACTTGGTTGTCTCAACAAGTTTAACAAAACCTCTATAAATCCTATAGAGAACCCCTGAGGAGGAGGAGTATGCAATAGCTATCTACACGTAAGAGGCACCGAATCTATTAAACTACGTGGACATACTCCAATTATGCTCATAAAAAATACGCCACTCTCCTCAATGCATTGCAATAATGGCTAAGTGGACAGGTATTAAATGCAAGGCCAAGTAAACCATTTTCTCTAAGTTGAAGATGGAAATGCGCCTGTAACTACTAATTCTCGATAGAAAGGATGAATCAGGCTGAACATATCATTAGGCTTGCGCTCATTTAGATGACATGCAGATGTTAAAAATGGAAGGATGGCTTCATAAACATACCAATTGAAAATGTTTATATGAGCTACAATAGGAATATTTAGAACAAATCCTTTTGGACAAAATTCATTAAAAAAATTGTATGAAGATACTTAAATAAAGGTATATTCATTGTTCACATCGTATTTATTTATTATCCCTAAATTGTTCCTAGTTATTGTTATATAAAAATAGGGAGTTTCATTAAAGATGTTATGCAGGAGTTTTTCCAAAATGGAGTATTGCTTAAAGAGATTAATAAGACTTTTATGTGTTTAGTTCCCAAGAGTTCTAACTTGGCAACTTGGAGTGATTTCAGACATATCTCATGTACTAATTTTCTCTATAAAATCATCGCAAAAGTTAATTTTAGCAAATAGGTTGAAAGAAGTTCTTCACTTCCTCATCAGTGAGAACCAAGGGTCATTTATGAGCAGTAAATATATTGGAGAAAATATTCTTATATTACAGGAGCTTTTGAAAGGATATACTCGAAGAAACAATCCTCAAAATTGTACTATTATAGTGGATCTAAAAGGCATTTGATAGTGTTAAATGGAGTTTCTTGCTATAAACTATGAAAGTTATGAGATTTCCTCAAAAGTTTATCAATTGGATTCAAGAATGTATTACCACTGCTTCTTACGGGATATTGATTAATGGAAACCCAACATAGGTGTTTAAAGGCAAAAAAGGACATAGGCAAGGGGATCTCTTTGTAGGAAAATTCCGGTGTGAGCATCACATGCCTACGGTGCGGAAAACAAAATTTTTTTATTCCGGAACCTTCCCGAAAGCTAGGATCCATGTGACTATATAACAAACTCAAACCATAACGACCAAAGGAGACCGTCTCTAACGGTATCCACGCAGAGA
>JANTPM010000244.1:9061232-9076125 GCA_025434745.1 Erythroxylum divaricatum | reverse complement strand
ATTTTTAAATTCTAAAAAAAATGGACATTAGTAGAATGTAAAAAAATAAGCGTACATTATGTTTTTCTTTATAAAGGAAATAGTTGATCTCATAGACTAAAGTATGACGATACTTAAACAAATGTATAAGTGTTTGTTAGAAGAGGAGTTTACTGAATTAACCTTATATGGGAATTCCACTTAGAACATTATTTATATGTCTATGAAAATTATCATTGTGATGATTATATAAATGATCCTTGAACTTAAGATTTTTAAAGTTATCTTGTATAGAAATTGCTATGTTTTGATACTACTTATGATCTGTCCTAGTCAAGAGTAGCTCAGTCAGTAGTCATTTGATAAAGCATGAACTACATAGAGGTAGTTGAGTGATTAATATATGATTCATTACTATAAAGTGATTAGGAAGAATGTTTTGTTGTTCTCTATTAGTATTGATTTGTGAAATCTTTGGCTAAGATGGAAAGAAACTTTGTAAAATAGTTTACAAATGTCATTAATTGAATCAATTGTTAGTAATGGAGAACTAACATAATTAAACTTGAATAGAGTAGACATTAATTTCATGTTTTATGTCTTATTAGAATATTGTATGATGAAATGATTGAATTATATAAAAAAATTAGGAACGGAATGTCTAGTCAAAGCCTCTTCGATATTCCTAAATATTTGAATGATTATGATGTGATACTAGACGCTAATATTGATTTATAGATATAAATTGTTTAATTAAAGAATTAAATATAAATTAAAAGAGTTCAATTTATCTAATATTGAATCTAATTTAGGATTATAATTTATATCTATTGCTAACATGTTTGAGAACCAAATGAGTCATATATAAAAAAAGGGTTAAAGAGAGAAAAAGTGTTTTAGTCAAGTTGGACTTGATTGTAAAGTTTGAAAAGTGTTATGATAAAATATGAGATATTTAATAAATATGAATCAATATGAGATATTCGATCTTATTTCAAGATAATTAGTATTTAATTAGAATTATTTATAATTTTAATTAAAGTTTAATTGAAATTAAAATTTAATTTCAATTAAATTGCTAAAATATCTAAAACCTATTTTAAATATATTTAAACTATAAGAGAATTAATACTTTTTGCATAACCTTCTCTGTAATAATTACAAATTTTTCTTAGCACATTTTGTGATTATTATTAAAGGCTATGCGACTACAGTGGTTAAGATAAGCCAGTTTTGAAAATAGTTAAAAAGAAATGACAAGAAAAAAATTAAACATGAAAATAAGGTATAGATTAAAATTCATGCTTTATTATGATTTATATATTAATCATTTTTATTAAATTTTAGGGAGCTTAGCTTTCGAGAAATCACATAGTAAAAAGTTTTGTATTTATTATGATATGTGTAGATCAAATCTCAACCTGATTTGCTAACAATAGTTTGCTATTTTGACTTGACTTGGAAACTATAATCCTTTAATTAAATTATAGGACCAACGTATTTGCTTTTTAATTATTTTCCTTGAAGAGTGGGAGACCGTGGGCAGGATGTACGTCCCTTCCTTTCTCCTTCTAACTTCCTCGATCCTTCTGTCTGATTTCATCGTAAGGTTCTGATACTTCTGTGACAAAGAATTCACTTCTGGCCAATGCAAAGACACACCTAGTTTCAACTCAATATTTGTCTGAATTAATCTTTGACTGTACTATCAATTGTTTCAAACTCAGTTACTGGTACACCCTTATACTTTTCGAATCCAAAACAAAAAGGGTTACTATCTTCCGTTGATTGAAAGTGGTTGGACGTTAGATACGGATAAAGTATGCTCGTATTCTTCCCTGGCAATGAGGACTGCGAGGAACGTAGGACCAATTCAACACTCAAAAACATAATAAGAAGTGGAGGCCCGCATCTTCCATCTTTTGCCCGCAATTAGCGCTTGTTTGTCTTCGACAGAAAATGCTTACTTATTTCGGCTTTGGTCCCAATCACATCATTCCCAATCCCACCCACCGCCCAGTTTACTGTTTACTAAACGAGCTTTTCCATCATCATATTCACTACCTCCCCAAGGCCTAAGCCCTTGGAATTGGAAGGTGTTCGGTGTGGTGGTTAAGTGGGTCTCCCTCTGCCCTGAATCTATCAAACTCCGCGAGAATCGCGTTGCTTGGACTAGTGTTTTTTTAGAGGATTCAGTCTCAGGACTGCTTAATTTGGTTGAGAACATCATACAAACTAATTGCTAACTACTAAAAAGAAAGACAATAATCAACAGAAAAGGTATAAAAAACTAATTTCTTTTACTTTTTTCAGAAATTTTCTCATAAAAATTAAAGATCAAGGAAAGGAAAGAGCTTCCTTCAAAGGGATAAAGAAGTAGAACAAATGAAATGAAGCATCAAACACTCTTTCCCGGTTAAGACTAATGTACTCGGTCGGCTGCAACTTTCCGCTACTCAATACTCATCGATGTTTAAAAAAATACAGTGTCTTTTGTCCCCTCTACGCCTAACCCAACAACGACCTCGTCGATACGCGAAATAACAAAAGCTTTGATAAAGGAAGACAAAGACCTAAGAAAGTTTCCACCCTCTACCCTTTTCTCTTCCTACTCTTTTGGCTTTCCTCTCTCTCTCTCTCTCTCTCTGTCTCAGGCTTTTTCTCAAACACTTATGTGCATTTACAACGACCACCATCATTGCTGTGGCTGTTTTCCTGTAAGTAGCAGAGAAGCTTGTTGAGTTTTTTGAGTGATGAGAGAGTAAGCAAAGGTTGGGGTGAAAATGGATGGAGCGGAACTGGAGTTGGAGAGGAGGAGCAAGTTCTTGAATAGTCTGATAGAGAAAAAGAAGGCTAGAGAACAGAAAGAACAATTCGATCGTCTCAATGTCCGTGTTAGAGCTTCTGATATGCCCATCCCTTTGCAGAACAGAGCTTTTATGTGTGCTCGTGATCTCCTTGACTCTATGTCTGGAAAACTCGACAGCAAAGGTCTTGCTCTAGCACTGAAGAAGGTGAGAACGAGATTTACAATTTTACCATGATTTGTCTCCTTCTCTTTATGTTCCTGAGTTGTAATCAATGGTGTAAAGTGCAAAGATTACTGGGTCTGGTCTGGTTTATTTTGTATTTGTTGTATGCGTCGGTCTGATAAAAGCATACTCATTAAATAGGGCTATTAACAAATATTTGTACTATGAGGTGGGTATGTTGGTTATTTTATGACGGTCCAGTTCCAAAGAAGTCAGGTTTGTCTACTCTTAATTAAGGAACTTCATCACCAAGAAGGAAAGCAAAAACTTAGAAGAACAAGTTAAACTCTGACTTCCGAGAAAAGAACCCCCAGAGTCTCTTGTGAATTCTTTTCGTTTCCTTTCATTGAATGCATTTCGTATAAAAAATAACATCGACTGCTTTTACCTGGGAACAATTGCGTGCTATTTTCTACTTCTGGTTCATGACTGTTTTTCTTACTTTTGTTTTGGAAAATAGCAATTTTGATTGGTTGCTGACGTACAACTTACGATCTGACAATGAAAATACTTATTACTACCATTTGTCAACTGTTTTTGTAGATAGATGACTGTGAGGCCAATTAAAATGTTTTGTTGGGCATGGATGGCTGTTCCTTTTTCCGTTTGCCACTTGCCTCTCTTCATCCATTTATCCATTAATATTTAATGGATGGAAGGATGAAGAGGGACAAACATAATAGGTGGATTGATCCCTCTTTTGTCAGGCAGCAAATAAACTTTTACACTTAATACCAAAATTTCCAATTGATAATTAGTATTGACGGATATGGTTTCTCCAATAGTTGAGAAAGTACTTAGCAATGATTTTTGCCAATAGCTCTTATCATATAACAAAAGAATATAACGTTTCCAAATTTGAAAGTCGTTTTATGCTTTGATTGTTGTGAAAACTTCAAGAAATTAAAGAAAGAGAAGAGAATTAATCCCGGAAGTAACCAAAATTACACAGGACCTGCAATGTAGAAATAAAACTAGAAAACAATTTATGCCACAGAAGGCCTAAGATGATGAGGTTTGGCTGTTGATTGTGTGATGTTCATGATTCAATTGCATATTCAATAGGGCTTGAACTATGTATGCTTGTTGTGGCTTATTTTTAATCTTCCTATGGTAAGATATAAATTAGAAACCTCTGGAACTCAACCTTAGCAGCCTGTTATCATTTACTTAGCGTTTAAAGGTATCAGAGCAATGAAGCTTGACCTCGGTAGTCTGCAAACAGTTATAAGATTTGTTCACTGGGTTTAGAACAAACCGCCTCTCACCAAACTAAGCATGATATTTGTCTTCATTCCTAGCTTGATCAAGATTATTGTGCTTACTCAAAACTGAAGTCTTTTTTGAAAGACAAACCCAATTGGACTGTGAAAAGCTTAGTTTTTCATTTGATCTACACATTTGTTGAAGTTTCGCTTGTTATAAATTATCATTGAGAATGATGTTATTGTGGATCCATCAATTTAAGCAAGAACTTCGACCTATGAACATGATGGCTGTGAATTATCAATTTAGGTAAGAGAAATCTTCATATAACATGATGATTCGTACTGATCTTTAATCACAATGCCTTGCTGAAATGGATTTTTGGTATTTCCCTCTAATAGTCGTGAATTCGTGATGGCAAGAACAAAGGATATGATGAGATAGCAAATAATTTTTATGTACTTGGAAATAGATGGCAAATACTTGGGGAACTTATCCTCAGAATTTTATAATGCATTTTCTATTTGCATTTATACCTTTGTAACAGAAATATATATTATTCTGTAGTTGAGCCTTAATGATAACTTGTTCTGTTTTACTAGTTTGCGGTTCTTGTCTGTTGACTTTGAAAATCAAAAACTATACATCTAAATTGTAAATGATTTCTGCTACGTTCACCTTTTCCACTCTTCATTTGTGTGTTTCTCCCACCATGATATTTGCTTCTTTGCAATTGCTAAAGTTTTCTTACGCATAATAGCCTGGCAATTTTGGTCAAAGGACATGGCAATTGAGTTCACAGCTCTAGAATAGGAAACCGAGGAATAAAAGAAGGGAGCTAACAGAAACATGGTAAACAGAAATGGACCCAGAAATTGCGGAAATGAAAAAGAAACTATGAACAGTTTGTGCCATTGTAGGAAAACAATGGTTTTTCCATTGTGATATCTCCCTTTCATGCCTTTTATGTTGACTTATTAAACATCGCCGTGCCATCTCATTTGTCTCGGATCATATTTTCTTGCTCATAAATGGATTAGTTTATTAGTCGCTTAATTATACGAGCACAGAAGCATATCGTATTAAGTAGTTGGTATTATGCTGCATTCATCTTTTCCATGATAAGGCTCAACTTCAAAGTTGAGCTGTGCTTCTCTGTAGTTATATTGAATTGGAGTATGAAATTAAAGGTAGTAATACCAATCCTCTCTGTGCAAGGGGTGCCCAGCCTAGGTTGTATTCACTCTTGTTTCCTAAGTGACTTGTGGAATAGTTTGGTCTGTAATATACTTATCCACAGAGAAGGGCCATCGAAAACCAGCTTATTCTATTTGTTGCTTCCCCTGACAGGAATTTGACTCTGCATATGGACCTGCTTGGCACTGCATAGTTGGAACCAGCTTTGGTTCGTACGTAACACATTCCACAGGAGGATTCTTGTATTTTTCGATTGACAAGGTTTATATCCTCCTCTTTAAGACTGCTGTTGAGCCTTTGGATCACTGACTGATTTGAGAACTTTGATTTCTTCCGATGTCTATGTTGTTCCTGGTAAATCCAAAATATCAAATCTTAGTTCGTATGTAAAACTGCTGACTTTGATACTCATAAACTCGCAATTTTATTTTAATGTTTTGTGTAACTCTCTTTGTAGGAGCATAAACGAATGCTATGATTGTTATACACATACAAACACAGATTAGAGGGAAAAGAGAATATAAACTTTTAGGATCAATTTGTTTATATTTATATTTATATTTTTTTAAATTCAATAAAAAATATGGTTATTTGAGTTTTAGTTTTAGTTTTTACTTTTGGCTTCTTTCAATTTTCAAAAATTATGAATTTTTTGTTTTTGTTTTTTTTCCATTGTTTAATTTACTATCAACTAAATAAATATTATTTATTTATTTAATATATTAATTATTAATAAGAATTATAAATAATTTAATTTAATATTTTATACATAGTTAATTAAAATTAATTATTAATAACAATTATGAATAATTTATTTAAATTTTGTAATAAAATAAAATAAAATAAAATAAAAATTATTAATAAATGTAATTAGTCTTAAAATATCTTTAAAATATATAAATCTTAAATATAATTAAAATATATTTAAAATAAGTATTAATTTATGAAGAAAAAGTTAAAATTTAAATTATTTATTTTAATAAAATAAATAATTGTTATTAATTATTTTTAACTTTTATCTAATATATAATTATTATTAGTGATAGAAATATAAATGCATCGAATGCATTTTTGTTTTTTAGTAATATGACTTTTCATATATATTAATTTGTAAATAGAAAGTTAATTTTTAAATTATTTATTTTAAAAATAAATAATTGTTATTAATTATTTTTTAAAGTTTTATCTAACACGTTTTTTTTAAGAAAATTTAAAAATTACAATAAAAATAGAAGTCACAACCAAAAAAATTGAAGTGAAATTAAAGGATTCCTTAACATAATTTGGCAAGTACTTGCAATCAAATTTCCTTTGATGATTCATGGCGAAGAGTACTATTTCCTTATCTATAATTTGGTTATTCTCGTTACAACATGAACTAAGAACTTGATGTTACAAATTAGCTCCCACAACCAATTTAGTTCATAGATACACACTATCTATTAGAAAATGAAGGAAATTATAGATTCAAGTCTTCCCACAAAACACATAAATAATTCAATTATCACCAACAAACCAAAAAAATGACTTGGAAAGAAAGAAGAACAAACGGTCGGTTAAGACTCCTGTTCAAGTCCACCCACAACCCCAAGCCACTTATCTTGCAATTCACCATAAAACTTCTTATTTTTAATTTTAATCTCATGTTATCCTCTAAAATTGAAACAAAAATGAATGTTATGGTCTATATCTTCTTGCTTCCCAAGTTCTCTCCTTTAAGCTTTCCAATTTAGAAAAATTTCTTTCGCCATATTTGAAATTCATCCTCGAGTTTGAAACCCTAACTGTGAGCACACGGAAACTGGAGATTATGGCTACTATTGATTCCCATCTTAGCTCCGACGAGGAAACTAAAAATAGAGAAGCTGAACCCACAGGATCACCCCATGACGCCTTGTTCTTCGTATTGGCTTACCTTCCTGTATACGAGCTTCTGGTTATGAGTGAAGTCTGCGTGTCACTTAGAGAGGCTTTAAAAAATGACGTGCTGCCATGGCAGAATATCTGTGTCGAAAGGCCTCTTAACTCTCGGTTGTCCATTGAAGGTTTGCTGGAAATTGCTTCAAGAGCAAACGGCAAGCTCAAAAGTTTGAGTCTTGTGAATTGTGGAAAGATTACAGACGATGGGCTTCAAAGGATTGTGGATGAAAACCCTCTTATCCGTAAGGTAATGGTTGCTGGTACAAACTCATCTTGATTTTAACTGTTCTCCAAACTTGAATTATTTTCTACATTTTTGGCTCAAATGGCCCGTGATATTCATTGATTAGACGAGCTCTTAAATTGTAGATATGGTTGAGAATGGACAGCATACATAATTTGTGTTAAAAGCAGGCACCAGTGATTTAATGCTCTCAGTAACAAGTTACGTTTTCATGTTTTATTTTATCCAGCTCCATGTACCTGGATGCACTGGCTTGACCCCCGAGGGAATTATAAGGGCTGTGAAGACACTGTCCCAACATCACGGTAACCTGGAGAGCGTACAGATAAATGGTCTCTTCGGCGTTGAAAAAGAACACCTTGAAACACTCTGTTCTTATCTTCAACCTTACTCAGCAAACCAACAGAAACAGCCCATCTTTTATCATCAGTACAGAAGCTTTCAAACTTCAAGAAACAAAGAGGGTCGCAGGATTGATGTGGAAGTCTGTCCAATATGCAGCCAAGTGAGAATGGTTTTTAGCTGCTCAAGAGAGACCTGCGAGAAGAAGATAGACTGCAGAGGATGCAATTTCTGCATTTTAAGGTGTGCTGAGTGTGGAGTGTGTGTGGATGATGAAATAGGTGAGACAGTTTGTGCAGATATTGTGTGTTTAAACTGTTGGCTTCACCTTCCAAAATGCAACTTCTGCAATGAACCATATTGCAATCAACATCTCAGTCCGTGCAGTTCTACCGGGTTTGTTTGTGATGTTTGCGACATGAAGGCCGTCAAGTTCATCAACGATGTTAGTGACTGAAAATAACCCAAGAGACTCTTGTACTAATACTTGCTCAGAAATATATGTATTAACTCAACTTTTCAAGATTTTGGCTGCTACTTCCACATTTGGTCCATTAAAACCTCGATTATAACCTTGGAGATTTCAGATATGAAAAAACAGCGGCATCTCCATTAAAGCCATGAGCGGCAAATGAAGAACATGACAAGAAAATTCCATTAAAAAAATGATGTTCAAAGAATACAATCGAACCAAATCTACCCTTAGTTACATCAAACAATTCAAATTTTGTCTTGGCTAGTTTGAACACTAACCCCAACGATCAACTGTAAGTTAGAACTACACAGTTAGGTGGCCAATCCTCAACTCCTCTCCAGGAAACCAAAATTGAATCGGCTTGTAGCTTTCCAAACAGATCTAAAGCAGCTCCTCTCAGTGAAAGTGTACAACATAACTAAAAGCAAATCTTTCTGACAAAGGTTGTACAAAGACAAAACGTTCTATAGCAAAACTGCAGTTGTCAGCAAAGCGCCTAAAATAACAGAGGTCGTGAAAGAACCAGTACCATATGCATATAGAGATGCGGTATCAGAACTAGTTGAATTTGAGGATGGAGCAAGAGATGTGTTATTAGTCAATGTGCCATTTCTACCAGCACTGCACTTGCCAAGAAAGAAACAAAATACAAGTAAATACATGCAACAGAATTGTTTCTAAAGCATAAACAAGGAATGTAAAATAATGGCATGCATCATCATACCTTCCAGGAAATATACACGAACCATGACCTGCACCAGTGAAACCATATCAGCAGATGCTATAAAACCAACAAAACATAATAATGCAGTGAAACCAGGGGCGGAGCAAAATTTTTTAAAAAATTGCATTTTGTTAATAGGGTAAACAAAAATAGTACAGAAAATTAATGTAAAAGTTTAAATTTTCATCTGAGTCAGTGAGGTACAAGCCCCCAGTGAATTGCATATAGCTCCGCCTGTGAAACCCCTATCCACTAGTCCTGTCCTGGAAGAAATTAAAATCAAATTACTTTGTGATATCAACCAAATTTTCTAGCTAGACACAAGGTCGCAAACCTGTAGACCGTTTTGGGAGGTTTCTCACAAACATCTGAGACATCCAACAAGATAGCTTTTAACATGATTATAGATCATGCCACTGTCTTTTATAATAAATCAAAAGGTCTAGCAACCAGTGACTAATTAATAACTTCTAAGAATAGTCTCTCCAACTCTTTTCACTAGGCATACAGTCACTTACTTGGATCTGTAGTTGTGATGGTAGCAACCCCTTTAAAATCACATGTCCCTGGAGCCTTGGACATTTTCTGAAAGTAAGCATTAAAAGCATATGTTGAATGCGCAGCCACATTATCTGGATCATAACATGGCTGTCCTTGCAACATAGGTGAGCAATCAACTCTCCCTGGTCCACAAGCCCAATCCAGTGCTGCCTGAAGCATCTTCGGGTCAGTGCCTTCCTTTGCAACACAGAAGGTCTGGTTTGTAGTGTCATTTGCCAACACAGTACCAGCTCCCGTTAAGTGTAAGATATAAACAGGTAGCCCATTGGCATCAAAAAGCCCCCAGTTCTTTTCAGAAACAGGGCCTGGCCTCTCATCCTCATTATACAACTCGTATACATATGTACTAACAGCAATCCCAGGATGCTTGGGCGTGCCTGTGTTATTGAGGACATGCCTAATCAAGTTACTGTTGTAAGTATTAGCATTTTCATTTGTTGCATCTGGCTCAGACGAGTCACCTTTAGAAGGCCAACCGGACTCAGTTACAACAAGAGGCACATTGGTAAAATTTAGATAGAACATTGCAAAATACGCTGCATCAACAACTGCATCAAAAACATTAGTGTAATGGAGAAGTGTATTGGCATCTACAGCTTCCTTATTAGGAGGGAGGGGTCGAAACAGAGCATAGTCCAAGGGGACTACACCATTGGATTGCATATAGTCATAATATGGATATGCATTCAGCATAAAGTACGACCCTGTGGACTGCAAAAATTTGAGCAAGGGAACCATGATCGGGTCCCAAGATCGATTGAAGAAAGCTTGGGAAGGGGGAAAAGAGTCAAGAATAATAGAAGAAGCATGTGGAGTGGAGACTTTAATTTGACTATCAAGATTAGAGGCAACAAGAGCAGAATGGATGAATTTTAGGGCAGAAACAAGGACGGGGGCAGCATTAGGGAGAGTAGTAAGGACTTCAGATCCAACAGCAATTGCTGTGATGTTTGTAGCCGGAACATGAGCTATTATGTTGCGTTTAACCCAGTTGGCTGCGGTTGCATTTGATTGACCAATGCCAAGGAGCTGATCATTAGGAACAGAAACAGTCACATGAATACCTGTATTGGCAAGTGCGAGTAGCATGGCCCGGTCTGCATCATAGAGCCTAACATGTCGAATATTTTGAGCCTTAAGTAGTGCCACCACCTGAGTGGGGCTTGGCATATCAGAAAGTGCTGTGCCAATGTTCACACCAATAAATGCATCTGCAACAAGTAGTTCAAGGATGCAAATTCAGACAAATAAAGGAGATAACCTTGTTTACAATTACTCATGTTGCCGATGACGCTGTAAACATAGAAGCCTTTCGAATTAGAGAAGGCAAGAATGCATTTGAAAACAGAGCCAACCAAGGCAAGGACAGACATTTAAATTTACAGTCCTGGAATATTACTTGCTTAAAACTATAGCTACTTCAAAGCTAATGGAAGTTCTACTGAATTCCTTAATAACCTACCCAGCAGATGTCAAATTCTAGTAAACCTTGTTTGTCAAGAATGAAATCAAACCGAGTCATTAAAAGTATTATGTTCATTGACCAACTATGTCATTACCTACTTGACTGGCTCTGTTAAGGACATAGAGTCAATGTCTACACCTACTTAGAGCATCGGAAGAGAATCAATTGAAAGAAGTAACTTGCTTTAAGATGATAGTATCAAAAGATGTATTTCCATTAAAGGAATGATAACTAAAGGGAACTGTACTAACAAAGTTGGACCTATATAGGCCTACCTAGCTGATATTTTTCTTTTGATTCAATGATTTGGTTGTGCTTCGGGCACGTTAGGCCAAAGGCAAGAGGTATAGGGAATTAAGGAAATCTAATTCTGTCTCCCTTTACCAGTGAGATGTGAACCCACGAGTTTGATGTTTTCAGTAAGGCCCGAAACCCCTCAACTAAAAAAAGAATCTAATTACTTGATAGCATGTACATAGCAAATCACTAAAAGAAAATTAACTACTTTGACAGCTACATGGAATCGATATTCAAATGCCTCCAAGCTATACAAATTACTCAGTCATCATGTACTGTCTATTCTGTTGTCTTCTTTTGCAAATAATTGACATTATCCTGCAGCTGGGGCAGACACCTGTCTCTTTGTTTAGAATCTAAGACATGGATAACCCAACAAAGATATAGTTCAACTAGAGAAGTTATGAGGGGAAAAGAGGCAATGTGACAAATTGAAGAGTTTCTTAAAAGTTCTTCACCCACACAACATGGGCTCGCCAATAGCATATTAAGATTTGAAAGCCTTATGAAGCCATTAATGAAAAACATAGAATCGTCCAGTTAAAGGTCAGCGTCAGTCTCAAGTTGCTTTCAATTTGACATTCCTAATAGTAAAAAGAACCATGGGAGAGTCACGGCATCTTGCCCAAATTAAGCGAAGGAGTAGGTTTGAACATAGAATACCCTGACAACAGATCTGAGTTAGGATGTCTGTTTATCGAGAGAAAATAAAAAGGGGAAAGCCAAATAATATCTGTGAGATCTAATTGATATTGTACTGTCATAATCTGCAATATGTTATGCCAGTGACAGAAAAGTGACAATGTTATCCTTGGAGGTAGACGTCTATTCATTCAATAAGAAATGAGTTTCTATTTCCAAGAAAAGGGTATTTTGGTACAGCAAACACTACATGGAAAGTATCATATATGCAGGTAAGGGGCCTTCCAAGAAAAGGGTATTTTGGTACAGCAAACACTACATGGCAAGTATCCTATGAGCTGGGGCGCAATGTTGGTGAGATTCCCCATTAAGGATTCGAAGATAACAAGTTTCCAACGTAGGAAAAAGTAAAAACTTTTTCTCCAGAGAGTTACTTATTGCCTTGATAAGAACAACAAAATAAGTATTTCCAAAACATCCATTCTCTCTCTCTCTCTCCCCCCACTTTCATCCTGCTGTTTTCTGCAGAAAGACTTGTCATAAAGTAAACCAAATTTGTCACTTCAGAACTCAAAACCAAACTTACATTTAAGTACTAACCAAGTATAGCATTCAAAATGCAATAATTCCTATGCAGCTAACAACTTCCACCCAATGAATTCATCTAGATGGAACTCTGTTGGAAACGGGGTATTTAACAGAGGCAGTACATACAAGAAAGATGAAGCAAAAGCCTCCTAACCCAGTTTCCGCATATAAATTATTTGAAAAGCGCAACAGAAGGCAATGGTAGAAGAACATGAATGCAGAGGAAAAGCTCCACACTACAAAAGAAGGAATACCAACAAAAAGAAATCATTTCAAAAATGCAAACCAGTAACACCTCGTTGCCAGAAGCCACCATTTCTCGTAAAAAGAAAGAAACATAGTAGTGAACTTAAGTCAGTAACTCGAAAAGACCGAGTCTAGTTGTAAAGAATGCTGTTGTTTGATTACAATAAATTAACATACCAAGGCACACCCAAGAGAAACCAACTCAGAACCTCCAACAGCAATTAATATATAATAGAAAGAAACTTACTTTGATCAGCGGAAACAACAGAAACTGCCAACAACATAAATAAAAGCACCGTAGCCATTGAATCTTGACCTCCCCAATCTTCCAAAAACATGAAACCCAGATATGGAGACTAGCCCCAAAAAGCACAAGAGGGAGACAGAGAGAGAGCAAAAGAAGGAAGAGAGCCTCTGGAGAGTGAGTGGAGAGAGAAAAGGAAGCTCCTTTTGAGGTTCTGTGGGAAGTGAAATGGAACCTCTAGTGTTTTTGGACTTGGTGGAATAGTTTACTATCAACTAAACTAAAATTGGGAGTTTTTAGCGTTGAGAAGCGCTTAGCTTAGTTATGCTCTTTTGCAAAAAAAGGACAGTGTTCTGAGTAGATTCCGGTTAACTGATCATGATGTCAGATATCAAACGGCTAAGATTGAATTGAGTGCACGTTCAGCGCTGAGTTGCACCACAGAATATATAATTCCTGATGCATCAGGCTCCTTTTTGTGCAGGAGAAACAGTCGCGGTCAACCAGGATGCTTCCAGTGCTGACGTGGAAAAAATTCAACGGTCGCACTCATGTTACATTTCATTATTACATGTTTTCTTTTTAGCTTCAATTCCTTTATTACATATTTAGCATTAACTTCGTTTCTGTACGCTGGAAATGAACTGATAATTGAGTTTGAACCGTCTGAGAGTTGCGTTGCGTTTTACAATATTTAAGAAAATATTGACAAATTTTGAATTATGTCAATATTAGTTAAAATTTTATCAAAGTAAACTTCATTTTATATCAAATAATTTATAAACTTGTAAATAAATAGATCTTTACTTAGTCAAATGGATGACTTATAATATATATTTAAGATTAAATTAATTTTAAAACTTTAAGAAAAAATGTATATTAATGTGGAATTTTATATTTGTATAAAATATGTTCCAATTTAATCCTAAAAATATTTGATAATTAATTGAACATATTTTATATTTAGCACCTCACTTCCGTATGACCTGAACCTGACATCGATGGTGATATCTGAATCCATGCCCAGCGAGGGTGGCGTGCTAAAACACTTTATACATTCATAAATGGGTATTTTTTTTCAAGCACCACCACAACATGCGGAAATCGATACTCAAATTGGGCTCATTTCATTTATAAACATTTTTAATCCACACAATAAAGTTAATAAATTTCAATGCCATTTGAGCCCATTACAAAAACAAAAGACTTGTCATAATTTCATTACATTTCAAAATCATTTACTACATTTGTTGGATCTCGATCCGAAAACCGGATCCCAACCGGAAAATGAAGAACGGAAAACGGAATCGAAACGGAAACAAAGCGAAGCAGAAACAAAGCAATAATTGAAGCGAAACGAAATGCGAATTTACCGAAGCAAAACGAAACGAAGCGAAAATGCAAATCGGATCAGTCAAAAGCGGAAGCGAAAATGGCGAAACGAATCAAATAAGCGAATCGGATACGAATCAAATACGGATACGAAACAGAGCGAACAAAAACTTATCAAAGCGGATCCGACATCCGAGAACAAAGAACAGAGAAAAGCATCGCGTTGGAATTCCTTAGACTCAAACTATCCCAAAATCCGGTATAATTTTTTTTTCTTTTCTTAGTCTCATTTCTTTTCTCGTTACTCAATCACATACAAATTATCTTCAATCCATACAGTCATACATAATCTTATATAAATCCATACCAATCTCAAATTACATTTTTAACCCAGATTTT
>JANTPM010000244.1:8875318-8890079 GCA_025434745.1 Erythroxylum divaricatum | reverse complement strand
ACCTGTAGAATGCTTCGATCCTTTGAAAATCGTCAAACCGGAGTTTCCTCTTTTCTCTTCTTCTTCTCCTCTCCCTAAGACCTTCTCTTCTATTTTCTCTCTTCTTTCTATTTCTTCTTTCTTTTCTTTTCTTCTTTTCCTTAAACCTAAAGGATAGCACAAGTACCCTATTACCCCTCCTTGCTAAGCCTTAAAATCATAACTTAAGTACCTTGCCCATTTTTCCCTTATAAAAATCTACTCTTCCATAACCTTTTATTCCACACTAATCTCAAATAAATCTTAATTTTCCATTAATACTTTCAATAAAATCAAACTATGCCACAAATCATACAACTAACACAATCAAATTAATTCATACTTAATAACATCAAGAAAAACAAATTTGGGGCCCAACATAAACCCAAGAAGACTTATGAAATTGGAGAAAGCTCCACTACTTATAAGCCTAAAGAAAAGCCCATACTTCCAGACTATTTCCAAGACACTAAAAAACCATGGCCTCCAGTTTGACTAATGCAAAAATAGCCCATGTTATTAAAGAAATAGAAAAATTAAATGATGATATGTCTGTGTTTGATGATGAAAATGGACCCCGATTCTTATATGTACCACCCTGTTAAGATATTCCTTATCATTAAGGAACAATATTAAGACCCAACGTTTCTCAATAATTTTCACTTTCGCTACGCACTTTGATTTTTTAGTTTACGTTATTATACTATGTAGGGTTGTCATTTAAAAGTTGTTTTTGTTCTCCCTTCTTGTCCAATAAAAGCAAGGCTTCTCTTCCTTTTGTAATAACTTATTACTCACGCCTTATTAATGCCATCAATAATATGAAGTATGTTTTTCGTCTTATGGATCTCTGTTATGTTTTCTCTCTCCTGAAAGTTGATTCTTGAATAATATAGTTTTAGTCATAAAAACAATATATAACTATGTTTTACACTTTCCTTTTTACGAGGATCCCGTGTATCGGGAAGTTTTGAATTGTAGATCTTGTTTAAGGTCTAAGTTATACAGGGAGGGTTGGTCAGTTTAGATTCCTAAAAGGCATGCCTTGAGAGTTGATACCCACAAAGAGAATTAGGGCTTATATTTCGACTAACATAACTGGAATCTAAACTACAATCAATCCTTGTTTATCTTTTCCCTCTGACCAAGGGTTGCCTTAATGGTATTCTAGCACAAAAAGGGAAAATTAGAGGAAGTCACTTTTTTTCAATTTCTCATTTTCAAAAAAGAGAAAATGGAAAGAAGTGATTTGGTGGATGATTTTAGTATAGTTACTCGTAATAGACTAAGATGAGCATTGTCAAGGTATGTTACCTACCTTAATTGACATTTACATTAATTAGTGTCTCTTCCACATGAGGAATTAAAGAAAGAGGTGTTTGTGCAATCATCTTTAGACGTAAGAGAAGAAAAAAAAAATGCCAAATTGTGCAAACTAAAAAGTTCTTTATATGATCTCAAATAAGTAAATAGGCCGAGATTTTCTAACTTATCACAATTTTTATTCTCTCAAAGATTGGTCTAGGTTGACTTTGAAACTCATCATTTATGAAATTTGATATTTCATAATTCACAATAGTGTTAATTTATGCATTTAACATTTTTGTTATTAGTAATAATGAAGCACATATCACTTAATTTAAACCTTATTTGCTGGATTGAAAATTCTTACATTACTTTCTTGGTGTAGAAGCAAACAAAACAATGGCTACTATGTGTAACCTTGTGCCAACGAATATACGCCTCTGAATTATTTGAAGAAATTAAATTCATTAAAAGTAAACTAAGCGACACGCTAATGTGTGTGTCAACCATGTTAAAGACAATGAGGTAAGCACTGATGTTTGAGTATATATGAAACTTATAAGAAAGTTGCTGTATTTGACGATAACAAGCCCTGGTATTTGCCATTCACTGCAGCAACTCCCCCAGTTCTTAGATTGTCCTACTAATCAACATTTGAAGGTTGCGCATAGAATACTGAGGTATCCAAAAGGAAGTCCAGAACAAGGGTTGCTACTTGCTCTTTCTCAGAAGTACTCTCTTAAAGGATTCGAAGAACTTGATTACGCTTCTTGTTTCTTCAGTTGACGATCAACTAAATGGATACTGTTTTTTCGTTTTTGAAATTCACTAATATCCTAGAAATCAAACATGCAGTCTCTCGGTATTCCTTAGAAGCAAAATACAGGGTCCAAACTTCGATTACTTGTGAAATTCAGTGAATTCTTTATCTTCTTCATATTATGAATGTTAATTGCACCTCCACTCCTATGTTTAATATTCTGTGATAACAGATTAGCACTTTATCTGGTTTATAACCCTGTCTTTTATGAAGAATCGAAATCCACTGAAATCGACTGTCTCCTGGTTAGGGAGACAGTAAATTGGAAAATTTTTAAGTTGTGTTTGTTTCATCGCAAAATTAATTAGACGATTGTTTTACTAAACCTTTGGTTCGGAGTGTAACATTGTCCAAACTGGGGGTACACAATGTATATACTCCAGTTTGCCGAAGTATATATGAAGTTACTTCACATTGATGTTAATGTGAATCAGTATGGAGGGTTTACTTGCCCAAGATTAACGAGCCACAGAAATCTGGAATTGTGGTACCTAGAGGGACAACCAGTGTATTACAACCAGTATCCTAGGAATACAACGGTGTCCAATAACGGTTCAAATTGCCGGAGTTGCGTGATGTTTGTCTTGTTTGTAGCTCTAAACGCGATAACTATATGCTTCTGAGTTTGTATAGATTGACCTGGAATTAATGTATGCATGTTGATAGAAAAAATGTTGATAGGGTCTGATCTTTTTTTTTTTTTTTTTGACGTTATTACACCTGAACGCATACGTTCCATTTTGGTTAGTACAATTTCACTCTTTCGTTACAGGAGAGAAAGGTTGGCCACCTAAGAAGACCACACCCTGAATGGTATGTGTAACCGAGAAGCAAACCATAGAAGTTGAATGGAGAGGAACCTTATCTGGAGTGAAAAATGACAAGAACTTGGTCGGAGCTTGAAGCCGAAAGAATCAATACGGCCTATAAGTGACCTTCTTCTCTCGCATGACTTGTAGTATATATTAGGAAAACTGGAGGTCTATTAATTATTGATTGCGATATGTGGAAAACTGGAGGTCTATTAATTATTGATTGCGACCTTGCTAGCTAGCTAGCTAGCTTCCTTCGTTTTGTATATTTTTTGTTTGATGGAACAACCATTTGTAGCTCCTGGACAACATAGTTCCCTAAGCTCCATTGACAAGTACATAGAAACCTTATCGTGTTACGAGTTTTCGGGAGCCATGTTCTTCAAGACCATGAGGGATCTGTTTTAATTAAGAGTTCTTTCCTTTGGAAATACAATTTAAAACTTTAAATTTTAATTGAAATATTAATTATAAATCCATCACATTCGAAATTATCATATAAGAAAAGATTAATATTGCAAAACAAGAAGAGTAATGAAGATCCCTAAACAATAAAAATTAAGTTTTAGATGTTCCTATGATTTAACGAATAGATCTTTTTACATATCTTTTGTCAGTAAACTTTATTTTTATGTAGTCTTCTTCCAAAACATTAAAAGTCATGCAGTAGAATGTATAAAAATAGTCTCCTTTGTTAATTATTCAATTACAGTGGCATTTGAAGACATAACATGAGAAAAGTTTTAAGAAATAGCAAAAACCAACGAAATCTCACAGCAAATTACTCTTTCCAGTTCCTTGAGTTTGTCTACTTTCCGTACTTGGCATGCATGATGCAATAATAACAATATTTATATCGACTTCTGCAGGAGAGTTAACAAAACATAGGCATTGCTAGGTTTGTTGGATGGTGAATTTTACGTGTTTCCTTGGTTTACACGTAATGGGCAACACCAAGATGTCGATAGATCATAATACTTATAGTTAAACTATGGCCCTTAATTAATTTTCTCGTGTGTCCTTTTCTTTCCATCATAAAACACACAATCCCTTTCTCTCAAGGATATCAATGCGCAAATTCTCAGTTCTCTTTGTTACCGATCATTGGGATTCCGAAACAGACATGTTTGATCAATCAATCTTTTCTTGATAATTAAGCCTTAATTTCCTTTCAGTTTTGTGTTTCTGACTGCGAAATATAATTAATCCTTCAAGTGAAAATCTCCAAATTCTACCTGGAAATGCATGTCAACGAAAATTCTACAGGAATTATGGAATTGGAAATTATTATGCCTCTTCAAGTGAATTGCTGGGACGGTTCTGAACTCACGTCGCTATAACTCTTTTCTTTTACTTGGTACTAGCGAACCCGAACTACAAGGGAAGAAAAATTGGAAGCATCGCGTTCGTTAGATTGTCAATTTTGAAGCAGGGAGAATGACTATTCTCAACTCACTTTCGTATGTTGCATCAATGTACCAAGCAGAAACCAAAAGAAACGGATCCTTGTCTTCGATATATTGTTTCTAAATAAAGTCACTACTTGCTTAACAAAGAACAGCAGATAATTGTTTGAGATTTCTTGTGTTTTTCTTTTTTGGGTCATTATTTTTTGCTATGTATTAGTAGTGAATAGTTGTTGCCCTTAGCCTAAGGAAAAGGAACGCGCAAGCGTTATTTACGTCCGACTTTTGCTAAAATCAAGATCCTCTGTTCAATATTACTCTGTTTTATTCTGTCTCATGAAATCTCAATTATTTATTTTTTAAGACTCAAGTAGGATCCACGCGGGACTTATATAGGACCCTTATAAATAAACAACTGAGATTCATTGAACACAATAAAATATCATAATATTGGACAGAAGATCTGGACTCCTTTTGCTAAGGGATGAAACTAGTCGGGACATTATGACAAAATAAAACAATTAAAACAATGATCTTCCCAAATCCTTTTGACTTTCCACACAATTACAAGGCCCGTGCAGCAATGCCATTCTCATTAAGTTTATCTGTTACGAGTAAACGGGATTAGGTAACCACTAACCATAAAGTTGAAATGCTTAGATTGGTTTGTGTTCTCTTTTAAAGGCTTGGATTTCAAACGTCAAAACAGAGAAATGTCCCAACTCCAGTCTGCCAAAGCAATTTTACAGTTGTAAGCAACATATAAAGGAGACGATTCTGCTTTGTGTTGAAGACAATGGCAAAATCTGGCTAAAGTGAGAACGACCACATAATCTTTGGACCATTTTAATTAGGTGATATATCTCTTTTTATTACATAAAAGTTTTTTAAAATAGATTATTGTATTTTTCTTTTCATTTGAAAAGTTGTTTACCAAATGTTTCTTTCAAGAATGAGAAGTTCAATTTTGTTTTATTGTGCTTTTTATGATGCAAATTGTAGAGAGTTGGAAATCCTGTCCTCTCTTCTTTGAGCTCCAAAACCATTCAATTGTTTCTTTTGTTTTACAGAATCAAACATGAAAGCTTTTTTTAAAAACTAAAAAAAACAGAAAGTAGGGCCGAGGTACATATATATTACTTTTCATTGTGTAACATTATACACTGTAACTTAATTAGGAGATCGTATAATCTATATCAATTCTACTATAAATACAATAAAAATTAGATGTTAATTTTATTAAACTATAAATTAATTTATTAAATAAAATATGTAATTCATCATGATAATTTAATATATTTAACTTATTTACAATTTATAATATTATAAATCATTGTATCTAATATTATAAAATAAAAATTAACATACATATTTTAATATTTTATTCATAAATCTTGATTTTTAAAATAAATTTTCCACAATAAAGTGAACATACTAACTTGGATCAAAATGTTAATTAGTTTGACTCGCATAAATTGACTTTTGAATGTGAAGCCAAGTGAAAGAAAATTCAAGTGAGGTGAGGTCCTGCTATAATAATAAATTAAATAGTCAGTGCAACAATGATCAATCAACCACCTAAGTACCTATATTAGTATTATAAGTTGTGCAATTACGTTTGGTTGTATGATAATTGGGTAGTTGTTCGGCTTCCACATTTGTAAAATACACATTTATTACCTTATTTTAGTTTCCAGATGCTTTTATGTATGAATCTAACTGATCAGTAGTTCGTGCTTCAACAACTTATGTCATTGAAAGAAATTACCTCTCGTATTTTTTGTTTAATGAATTATATATATGAAGTTGATACGAAAAATAAAAATACTCAATTACCAAATCAAACCCTCCTTTAAGATAAAGTAGAGTTGCATTTTTTGTTGCAACTTGCAAGGAAAAGAGAGTCTGGGATGCAAAAATGTTGAACGGAAAATAGAAATGCGTACAAACATCAACCAGGCAACATGTAACGGAAACCGGAAAGAAAATCAATAAAGCATCCACTAGCAGTACTAAAAAAACCTACGGTAGTAGGTTAACTACATGATTAGTGGACACCTTTGAAGCTGATGTGCTGAATTACAAAAGTAACCTTACGTACAATTGACTTCAAAGTTTACCGAAGGTGCGGTCGCTCACAAAGACCTAATTAAAAAATCTATAAAGTCTAAAAGTTCAGAGTGTTCACTTTGGAGGTTGTGTTAGAGCTTAATAATAATATATAGGCATGGTCGAAGCAAAAGATTCGTGTAGAAATTAGAAAGATTAATACTCAAATTGATCTTTAAACTTTACTAAAACAAATTCAATTAGATATAAAAATGTGCTTTTGGGTACTTTATTAAGTTTTAGTTTAATCAAGTATAAACTTTAGACTACAAGTTATGTATTTGGAAAAGAAAAATAGATAAAATTTAAACTATAAGTTATGTATTTAATATTTATAACAATTGCGTTGATAATCTAAAAAATAAAATAGCTGTAGATGATATATGACACAAATAATTATGTGATATAATTGCAGCAAATAATGATAATGAACACCAAATACTATTGTAATATTGATTTTGCAATTGGTATGTATTTTATAATTTAAAATAATTGTTTAATTAAAAGATAAATTATATTTTAAATTTGAGACTTTATAATACTAATTAAGATATAAAAAATATTCAATTAAATATTAAAAATTCTAATTTGTAATTTGGAAATAATGATTGTAAGTATAACTTATAATTAATTCTAATTTTAATGTAATCATCATATAAATTTGAGTTCTTGTAGATGGCGTATGAATATTAAAAATTTTAATTTGTAAGTTGAAAATAAGTTCGAAATTTTAATATTTTAATTACTAAATATTTATATGCTCTCTAAAAAATCAAATTTACATGATGATTATATTAAAATTAAAAATTAATTATAAGTTATGATTATAATAAAATTAAAATTTTATTAATATATTTTATATTTTGACTAGTATTAAAAAAAATTAATTTGAAATATAATGTATCTTTTAATTAAATATGAGTTTAAAATTTTTATTAATCAACTTAAACTAGCTAATTTAATAAAAGCTTTGAAAAAAGTATAGAAACGGAAATAAAATAGTACTCATGTTTCTTACGTGTTGTTTTCCTATATCTATTACGAAAATCCATTTGTAAGTTTTCTCTGCAAATGCAATCATAGGGACACAAACCGACTCACCGTCTCCCTTCCGCAAATTCTCTCTCAAGCAAGCAAACCCAAACTTCTCAGACTCTCTAGTCTCTTCCCACTTGCGCACCTATCGAAGTCATGTCTCCGATGAGCCTTACAGTAATTGTTTCTCTTCTCACACTCTCACTCTTCACCACCCCAACCACCCCAGCCGTGGACTCCTTCGTGTACGGCGGCTGTTCTCAGTTCAAGTACACCCCAGGCTCACCCTACGAGTCAAACGTCAACTCCCTTTTAACCTCCCTGGTCAACTCAGCCACCTTTACCACCTATAACAACTTCACTATCAAAAGCTCCTCATCGCCGGATGTACTCTACGGCCTTTTCCAATGCCGCGGCGACCTCACTGCCGGGCCTTGCGCCTCTTGTGTGGCCCGCGCCGTCAGCCAGTTGGGCACCATCTGCCTGAACGCGGCCGGGGGTGCTGTCCAGCTCGACGGCTGCTTGGTCAAGTACGACAACGCGACGTTCTTGGGGGTGGAGGACAAAACTGAGGTGCTGAAGAAATGCGGGCCGTCGATAGGGTATGGTTCTGATGCGTTGACCAGGCGCGATGCGGTGTTGGACTTCTTGGGAGCGAGTGACGGGTCCTACAAGCCTTACAGGGTTGGAGGGTCCGGGGATTTTTCGGCTGTGGCGCAGTGTGTACAGGATTTAAGTGCGAGTGAGTGTCAGGACTGCTTGTCGGAGGCCATTGGACGACTCAAAACGGAGTGCCCCGCCGCTGCATGGGGCGACATGTACTTGGGCAAATGCTACGTGCGGTTCTTCGCAAGTGGGTCCCGCTCCCACGGTGGAAATGGTAAGCTGTTTCACCACCGTCTCTGGCGGTGGTGGTGGTTTGTAGTTTCTGGATTTTGGTTTATTACTTCTCAGTTAAAATTGGTCTAAAATCATTTTATGTTTAAAGGTAAAATGATATTTTGACCATTTCAATTTTAGGTCGACTAATTTGAATTTCACGTTTTTTGCGTGGTGATAATTAGGTGTATTTTGAATAATTAAAGGGTTTTTTTTTAATTCTCTTGTTTTTTTCTCGTCTTCTCTCCTACTCTCTATATCTTGGTCGATTTTAATTTTATTGTGTAATATAGTGGGTTTCTATTTAAGTGTGAGGAAGTGTAAGGATTTGTGATGTTGTGACTATTTGTTGTATAAAGTTAGTTGGAGCAAGGAAACTTCATTCGATTTCTTCATTTCTGTTCATGCCTTCATAGGTATGGCTAAAATGCTTACAATTTTTTTTTAGATTAATGGTGCAGTTATTTAATCAAAAGTTGATGATGGGTATGTTACTGTAGGTTAGCTGCATTCAATATTCATTAACTTGATGTGATTGTGTATGAATAACATTGATAGTTAATTTAGGCAGGAAAGTGCGATGAACTCACCCTCATTATAACTCTTTGACTAATTGAGTGGTGAAAACTCTGCCCAAAGACTAGGACTTTTCTTGTACAATAAACATAAGCCAACACTCAAGCACTTACTCCCCACCATATGGTAAAGTATGAGTTCTAGAAATTAACAAGGAATCCAAAGTAATCAGACTTAATCATGGCCACAAATGATAGCTCTAGCGTTCAAAGTGTTTGAAAAGCTATAAATTAAGAAAGAGTATCTCTCCGAATGATGTCAAATCCTAATATATAGCACACATGTAATCTCATCCCTCGAGGTGGAATCAGGAAATTCTCACACCTGGTAAGAAATAATGACAAGAAACTTTCTCAAAGATTGTTGAACTTTTCATCAGTGCTCATGCGTATGATCAGCTTGAAAGTTCCCAAGCGATAATAATCAGTTTATGATTGATAGTTTTACTGTCAGAATTTGCCAGGATGATCAATGTTTTTGCCTAATTTTGAGTTGTTTCTGCTTTTCTGTAGGTAACAATAATGATGATGAGATTGAGAAGACATTGGCAATACTGGTTGGCCTAATTGCCGGGGTTGCATTGCTTATTGTGTTCCTTTCTTTCTTAAGAAAAGTATGCGAAAAAGGAAAAGGTAAAAAGGGCTCTTCTCTTATTCATACTTTATATATATGAATAACTCATAATTTCTATCTTTTTAGACTCTTAAAAACTGTGAATTGTGACTCATGCTTTATGCTTTTGTTTCAATGTGCAGGTGGTAAATGATAGAATCTGCATATTATCAAGAAGTATGCCATCGTGTCTACTATTTCCTAGTCAGCCTGGTAACTAGCTTTACTTTCGGTGGCCCATTTGCTTAACTTTTGCTTGTGATCTCACTTTACGAACTTTCCCTTTTTTTGTTATGTGCATCTCTAAAGAATTGTTGGAAGGATAGGTGTATAGATAGATGTTGGTGGAGACTCGAGGACAGGGGCACCTCGAAATAAGTGAAAAAGAAAAGGTTGCAATAAGGTGGTGAAGGCTTAAATATTCCACACTCAATTCAGCCCACTCGAGTCTAATACCAATTAAAGTTAGCTTCGTACCAAATTATTTTTGTACAAATGCTGAACACTTATATGTTGTCGTGATCTTCGTGGTGATGCTCTGGTTTGTTGGGTATTATTGCAACTTTAATGTTGATTTACGTCAACATAGTACCTGTTAACATTTATGTCAATTCATTATTCACTTTTTTACATATCCATAAGAAGCGCTCATCCCTCCTTTTAATTAATATAGTAACACCTTTGTTTGATATTGATAATATGATTCAGCTACGTCCAAAAGTTAGGTGGAAAGGCAATTTTCTAGTAGGGAGTACTCTCATCAATGGTAGTGCAATATGTTTATGTCCTTTGGATGAATTTATGTTAACAGTTATGGTGATGAGATAATTAAGAACATGTTTTATCAACTCTTTTTCTTTAAACATTAGTATAGGTTAAATTCAGCCGGAGCCAGAAAATTAAAGTAAGGGGGCCTGAATTTTAATTTTTTTAAATTTTAGGAGCTAAATATATCACTGACCCTTAAATAATTCCGTTTATATATATATATAATCTAAAAATCTTGGGGGGCTCAATGCCCCCCCTCCTCCCAAGTTTACATGTAGCTCCGTCTCTGAATTCAGCAGTTCTTTGAGATTGGACGAAGGGAACTTGTAACTAATCGGGAAAATCATCCCAATTTAATGGCTGTGCATTGAAGTTTATTACATAGTACTCCGATCGTAATTGCAGTTAATCCACATAGTACTCCGATCGTAATAATCATTCATTAGAAAAGATGGAGTGAAGTTAACTACAAAAGTGCATAATTATTTTAAATAAGCCAACATGGCTCTCGCGTTGTAAAAGTTTAGAGAGGATTATAATACATATACTTATCTTTATATTTTTACAAAGATGCTGTTCCTGTTACTCGAAAAAAAGGAGAATTCGACGCCTGAAGAAGGGGAAGGATTTTAACTCCCATTGCACCCTGATCAAATACTTCAAAATTTGTACGTTTTGACATGAACTTATTTTTATACTTTGCTTTCTCTAATTTTATGTTATAAAAATAAAATTATTTATTACATTTAAAATATGTAACATATTCAATACTGTTTTTGTATAACATTTACGTGTTTCTATATATCTCTTAGAACTAGTATTTGTATATTTTGTATATTCTGTTTTGTCCTGTTTATAATATTTATGTTATGTATATTGTATTAAATATCGCATTGATATCGACGGGAATCTGCGAAAGTGTTCCATTAGCATAAAATTAAAAAAAAAAACCCCCCAACCTGCTATGGCGGATTTATTTGGACTTAATCCCAGAATCCGAAATCTCAAAGTACGGTGAAGTGTTGGACCAAATCATATTCATCATATAGCTTTTCAAGAGCAAATTACAGACTTAAAATCACCAATGCAATCGGCTAAGCCTATCATGAAAAATAGCATTGGCTTTCATATGGTTACAATGATGAATCCTATGTTCACTTCATAAGGATATTTAAAAAAAGGGGGGGACAATTAGAATGGGTTAAAAGAGGACCATGATTCCAATGAGTGAGTCTCTTTCTCTCTCTTCTATTATCTGTTGTTGCTTTAGCAATTGCTTTCAAATTTGGAGTTTCTCTACAAGGTGGGGCTGTCCCAATCTACCCCGTCCTTCCTCACAAGCATTTTTTAAGGGATTCTCTCTTTTTAAAGGACAAAATTTTCTATCTAATATTACTCTGTCTTATTCTGTCTCATAAAATCTTAGCTATTTATTTTGCGGAACCTACGTGAGATCTACATAGGACTCACATAAATAAATGACTGAGATTTATTGGACACAATAAGACACCATAATATTAGACAGGAGATCTGAGCTTTTATTTAAATGTCTTCCACTAATCAAGATTAATTTAGCTGATTTGACTCTCCCATGCTCTAACAAAGGAATATTGAAAAACCAAAAGAATGAAATAAGGCATGTCTGTACTGAATTGATATTTTTTTGTAGCTGAAAAGATTAAACAAAGTATCTTCATTTACCCTTTAAAAATTGAATTAACTAGCTGTGCTTTCTTATTATATTATGACTATCGTTTTCATTATCTTATTACTAACCCACCTGCAACCGCAGACATTGGTCAATTTTTGAACCAATCTATATGTTATCATTAGGTCTCAAAAATATTTGTCTCCTCATGTTTATCGAGTTGTCCAAGCAAATTCCGTTTGCTGTGGCCAGTTTATGAATATTAGGTTGGCCAAAAGTTTAGTGAGAGGTTGATTAGGATGTTCTTTTATTGGAGTTCAGATCTTCTGTTTAATATTATGGTGTCTTATTGTGTCTAATGAATCTCAGCTATTCATTTATATAGGTCCTGCATGAATTCCGTAAAATAAATGATTGAGATTTTATGAAACAGAATACGACAGAGGATCTATTCTCCTTTTATTGCCACTAAGAAATCAGGGTGATAACAAGCTAGGTGGAATTCAACAGTTGTCACTACTTGTCCAGTAGTCAAGAACTCCTTACAGGTTGACATCTTTTTGTAGGTCTTGGGTAGTAATGGTGCAATGGTCCCTTGATAGCAATATTTCCTTTTCTTTTTTCAATCTACTATCGGAGCTAATAGTCCAATACTGCAATCAAAATTAGTTCTGTTCCTTACTCGTGTATTTGGTTGTACCTTTTTTCAATCAATGATGTCAATGTGTGAAAGCAAAGCATAATCCTTTTAGATTCAACTAGATCGCCTAATTGCTAAGGTAAATAATGTCTTTAAGTCATAGTTCGGTGGGTGAAGTCTCTTAACTTGGATTAAATTTCCACTTCAATAAAATGACTTATTGAAGTGGTTGGGAAAATTGCTTCTAATTCCACTCCAATTGACGCCAACCTCTCATTTTTCAAGTGTACATAGTCCAATTGAATCTTGCCAGCTACAAGCATAGACTTGAATCATAAAATATAGGAGAACTAAAGTCAATTGGTCAAGATACCAAGGGAAGGAAGTATTTGCTTGAACCCTGGCTTGTCTTCACCGTATGCAACATTAGAAAGTTCAACTGTGAGATTCATATAGTTCAATATTCTTTCTCAACCACCAACTTTAATATGCATGGTATGCTTATCTTGGTTGAAATTTAGGCCCAAATTACATCAAACACCGGATGCCATGTCTCGAGGGGTAATTATAAATACTTAAATAGGAGTCGCTCTTATTTATTAAATAACAAAGGATTATTGAATCATTTATTGAATAACAAGATTTTTTATAATATTTAAACAAAATTATCAAAAGAAATTAAATTTTTGATAATTTTGTTTTTTTGCTTTTTGTTTTTGTGAATGTTTAAATGGGAAAATTTTTAACCTTTGGTTTTTTGTCGATGTGACAGAGTGGTAGAGAAAGAGGATTAGGTTGAAGGATGTTATTAACTTTTCAAAATAGTAATTATATTGAAGCAAGAAAAGAATTTACCTTATCCTTATCTATAATTCTCCTATATAGACCTCTCCAACAATGATAAGAACACTAACTTTAAAAAACTAAAAAGAAAACTAAATATATATTCAACGGATCAAATTTATTGTATATATTATTTTATTTTGTTATATGATTATGTATGACCTTTTATCTACAGAATTCATTGCAGCGAAAGAGTTACCTTTTATTTAAATTAATTATTACTCTTTGGCCAAGTTGCAATGTCAATTTTCTTTTAAGTGAAGTGCATGCAAATTAATTTAAGTATTTTTAGAATAGACATGAAAACAAAACTGACTACACTGTTGCCTTATATTTTGATGTTTATTTTACAAACTCTCGCATATTTGTTAACGTACTCAGTATATAAGACTCTATATTTTGTGGAAGTTTGAGGAGGGTTATAATATATGCAACCTCTTTTTATAAGCTATTTTTGTGACTTGAACCTGTCAATTTAAAATTACAAAAGAGTAATTTTATCAATTAATTCAAAACTCTTACATATTTCTATTATAGTTAAAAGTTTAGAAAAATTCAATAGATGACATTAATTGTTCATAGTTCACTTTCATCAAACACTAGTACTAGTGAGACTTGAATACAAATGCTTATTCTAACTAAACAAGGCTTTTGTTTATCATAAACAAAAATTTAGGTGTAATCCATGTAGTGTTAGAGAACAATTATGAAAAAAAGGGGTTAATATGAGGATATTTTTAAGACAACTTATTGGAACTAGTCACAATCACACCCATTAGCAATAATCGCACCGAAGAATTACTGCAGTCTTTTTATCCTAGTTTTAGTTTCTATCTATAGTCAACAGAGGCGCATAAGATAATGACCATGAGAAGCAACCAGAAGCCACACGTCAATTATGAGAATAAAGAATGGACTTGTACTTCAAAATGGACAACAAGCACCTTCGTGGTTTTTTACTGCACTTGCTTATCTTGCTTCAAGTGGGCACTGGCCAAGATGGGCTCGAAACTTCCACGTTATCGACCTACGGAAGATGGTGACAATTAATTGGCTAGAAAAAGTGAAAGTATTATAATGCTGTGTTACGTAAGTGTTACTGTAGTGCTATCTTTGTGATTCTTGATTGTAAAGGTAAAAATATCTTAAGCGAACGAGTTTTTGGTGTTGGATATTTTTAGTATCAATACAAATCACATGGCTTAGTCTATACTTACGGTCGGTTTGATTTAAGGAATGAAATAGATAGGAAATATAATAGTTATTTTTTTATAGATATAAAACAGAATA
>JANTPM010000244.1:8814863-8826872 GCA_025434745.1 Erythroxylum divaricatum | reverse complement strand
TGTAACAACCTGAGAGTATTCAAGTGACTGTCTGCTCGTGGCATCAGTTTATTGTAGGATCTATATCGGGATGACCTACAGGCGTCCCAATGTGTACCCTACGGTAAGGGGGCGCTACAATTTTATTTTCAAACTTTTTAGGTGCAATATGATGAGTCTCACATAGGTTCTACTTCAAGTCCACAACTGATTTTGTTCTTAACAAAGACTCTTGTTTGCCTCATATTTCATCACTACCTTTTTCCCTAAGCTTTTTTAAATATATTTTTGAACTAAAATTGATCTCCAACTTGTTCTACAAAGTTATTACTCTTTGGGTTAGTTTTCAAGTGACTTTAAAACCACCTTGATTAGACAACCTTGGGGAAATTTATGCTTAAATTCATGTTTCCTACTCAAATAACCTACAAGTTAATGAATCAAACAAAGAAAATATCTTATAAATCCATATCAAAACATTTTAAAAAATTATTAAATCACAACTAACTTAGCCTCTATAAAAATGTAAAATAAATCCATATTACTCTTTTGTCTCCTATTTTTCTTTTCTTTTTGTTATAATAAATCTCAATTCAATGATAGTAATAATCATAAGAATTATTATAGATATATCTATTTCACTCTATTTCCTTTTGTCTTTTCTTATTTCTATAGTAGAATGGCATGAACTCGCAATTTTATTAAGTTATTCGTAGTTTATAGTCCTAGTTGTTATTTTAAGGATGATTGTGAAGACTAATTTGATGTTGTTTATTTTTAGGCTTGTTGGGAGTGCCCATCACGTCGTTTGTCAGCCTCTATTTTATGTTTATGAAGCTTGTCCGATTGCATGGATATTTCAATTCGTTTTCCTATTGTTTTGGTTTTCTCACCTGCATTTTATGAAATCAGATTTCACCCATTAGTTCATGAATGATACTCTGTTTCTAAAATTAAGAATCACTTTATTATCCAAAAAAAATTAGGATTTTTGATGATTTTTCATATGATTTTAGTTTTAATCTACTTTTTAAATCCCTTTTGATATGCATGATCAGGGACTTGGGTCTCTATTTAGATAAGTTATTAGATCTACTAAGTTTATAAATTTGAGCCTAACCTCTCTTTTTTTAGTCGGGTCACTATATTTTAGATCATCTTTTTTTTTTTCAATCCACAATTGTTTGTGGTCCTTTTTCTGTAGCTGGGCTAAGAGGGCTTACAAGATAATAATAACTCGAATCATGTCAGCTCAATCAACCATTCGCACAATTCATTTATGTTGTTTGGTTATATGAATTAAATTGTAAATAATTGTATGTTTTATTTTTATTTGATTTTTCTAGAATACATGTGTAGGAAAAAAATAAATCATTTAGACTCAACTCAAAAAAGTTACAATCTAAATGATATTTTTAAATTAACCATAACCAAAACCTATAAAAAGGAAAATTCAATTTTGTTTATATTGGCATATTTGACAAGAAAGATGTATAAATTATAAGTTAAATCACAAAATCTTTAAGCATAAATTCAAGTTTTAAATTCTTAAATATTACTCTGGACCTCTTATTTGTAAATCTTAGGTCAAACCTCAAATTCATAGGTATTCAGCCACAAATTTATTTTTATTCACCTCACACCTAACATCGTTTTCTTTTTAAAAAAATCTAAATTTATATAAAAAAAATTCTATAAAGTGGTAAGATAGGGTGCTTAACACTTCTTATTTTACTAGAACCTCTTTACTTCTCCTAAATTTTTCGTTCTCTCAATAGTTTTAATTTTTCTCTATCTTTTCTTAGCAAAGCATAATAAAAACTCCATTTATAGTTAATTCAATGTTCGATCTAGTATTTAAGTATGTCCTAAGATTGCCAAGGATGAGCTATTGAAGTAACGCATAAACTTAGGCAAATGATTAGGTACACGCATAGATATAGGCAAATGATGAAGTCCTTATTGGTAATGTTTTAAAAATCGGACCGATGGCTGAACCAGAGAAGCAACTGATTCAAGGGTCAATAGTTTAACCGGAATTTAACCGTGATCGACCTTCAAATATTAAAAAATATATATAAAAAATTAATTTTACTAACATTACACAAAAATAAGATAATAAAGCTCACTAATTATATTTCATCAAAAAGATTAAAAAAACACTAATTATAATATTCAGTCAAGTTGAAATCATCAAAATCAAGACATTTTAAATGGATCGGTCGGTTCTTTTTCTCACCGGTTCTGCGGTTTTTACCGATCTGACTGTAAAATGAACGGATCAATCATTCACAAAAAATACGGGCTAAACCGGACCGTTTCATGCTCTGGTGAATTTAATAAGTTCAAATATCTTTTAATGCTCCGCTGAATTTAATCACTTCTTTTAATATCCGGTGTAACATAACCTGAACTTGTTAAAACCGGACTGTTTTATGCTCTACAACATAACTCAAAAGGTTGTTCAATCATCAAAAATTAGAATAGGTAATGAAAGCATCCCTAAAGAAGTTTTTTTTATTTTATTTCCAAGGAATCGACACTACCTGTCTATATAGGTATTCGGTAAATTGATAGCGTGAAGAAACAAGGGATGATTTGATCATCTTGATAATATAAGAGTATTTCTAATGAATGGCTACCGGAAGACTCGAAGTTTTGCTAGGAGGATTATAGTAAGGTTTGCCAGCTATTCCTTAATTGGAGGCGCGATATACGAGATCATACAAGCTTCACATGCTAGACGAATCTCGGGGCACAGTAATCGTATGTATTAACAGAAATATGAGGAGCACAGCACTCCAAGGAAAAATACCCCTGACCTAAATAATCATCAAACACGATACTTTTGGTCAATCATCACAAAAGACACCCAAGAATTTACAAGGAAATGTGACAGAAGCCAAGAGTTCTCGAACTTATATCCTACACCAATAGTGCGTTATGCTACGATCTCAAGTGTGACCTCAGTGGCCATGATTGAGGTCGTGTTAAATAAAGGTAAATCAGCAAGCTTGTGTTCATCAGAAGAAGAAGCCACCAATCTCTAACGATCGAGCATTTTTATTCATATTCATGGTTACAATAAGACGGAAAACAGGCAACACAAACGAGGAGGAGGTATAAACAAAAAGAAAGAAACTGCATGCTTGATATTCTTTATCAGACATCTCTGCGTAAGTCAGGTTAGGTTCGCACAATCCACCTTTCTGGACTTATATAACGGTCAATAAAGGTCGAGGTTAACCCTTCTCAACTATTGAGATTGAAAGACTCTCCATTTAAGTAGAAGACAACAGGGGAACTAGTAAGCAAATCTGTTAAAAGCATCTTTTGAGATACTCTTAACCTATTGTATCCATTTTGGAAGCCTATTATCGACAGATCCGTGACAATGACCTTATCGTAAAGTTGTCTCCTACACGCTTCACACCTAGGTGATCTTTGTAACTCCCTCGAAAATCAGGTCCAATCACAGGAGCCTACACATTGGTTCACTCTCCTTTCGCAAAATAACGACAAAAAGTAAGTTGGAGCAACTGACAGATATCTAGAAGGCATTGCAAGAGACTTCAATTGTCACACTATGTTATTGCAAGAGACTTCAATTGTCACACTATGTTACATACAATAAGCTCATATCAACTTTCCTGTACATAACTTTCCTCCATTTTTCCTTTGTTTTAACAAAATACCTTGGAACCAAAATAAATATCATATTACTGTTATATTTTAAGCTTGAATATAACTTAATAATGCCTATTCTAATTTATAAAAGAAATTTTCTTTTAATATTACATTTTAAATGTTAAAATTTGTTTGAAAAGCTTCTAATTTTGATGCAAAAATAACTTATAAAGTAATCACTTTATGGTAAGCCAATGTCATTTCTACCAACAGCTACAAAAAGATGTTCTCTACCAATAGTCAACTTCTCTAAAATCGCACAAGAAAAAGATTGAGGGACATGAATATTTCCACTCTCATCTTCCTCAAATAAAGTATTTTCTACATTAGTCCATGAATATTTTTAATATTTTTAATTAATATTATAAAATTAAGTATATTATTTACTCTAATTTTTATTTTTAATTTGGTTGGTTTATTGGAGAATATCCTGCATAATAAAAGAGTGGGTCCATTCTGTGTGACAACTCTCCTGCCTTGACGCGTTGAATCTCAGGCCGTGTACGTTGGGACATAGTGAGACTTTGATTTGTCTATCAACCTCGAAATCTTGAAATTTGGTTTCCTGCTGAGGTTCGATTGTATTGTGTTCGGTATTCTTGTTTGTGTGACAGGATCAAAAATGGACGACGTGAAAGACAAGTTCAAGGGTTTTATGAAAAAGATGAATACCCAGTTGTCTTCTTCTTCGTCTGCTAAATTCAAGGGCCAAGGTCGAGTCTTGGGTGGTGCTGATTCTTCTTCATCCTCATCATCTTCGGCACCTGTTAATCCGATTCTTGCTCGTTATTCTCAGCCCGCTAATACGCGACCGAATTCGAACACCTTAGCATCTGCTTCGCGTAATTCCTCGTCAAATTCCAAGCCTTTGCTTCAGAAAAGTCTCAGTTCCAATCAAGGCAGGTCCATTACTGTCGACAACTCGATTACACAGAATAAACCCTCTGATGGGTTCGACCCTTTCAACTATTTGATCACCTCTGGAAAAAGATCTCAGAATGGGTATTCGTTGAATGTTTATGAATGCCCAATTTGCAAGCGGGCGTTTGGATCAGAAGAAGAGGTCTCTGAACATGTTGAAAGTTGTCTCAATGATAACGGGAAGAGCAGTTCAAGTGAAAAAGGTGTTGTTTTTGAGGGTAACGTCGTTGAAGAGATTTCTACAATTGAATTGGAGACTCGTGTTGGGACTTACCTCTCGGGGAAGCCACCGGAGGGATCTGTGGAGGTTATGCTTCGGCTTTTGAGAAATATTGTTAAGGAGCCTGAAAATGCAAAGTTCAGGAGAATCAGAATGGCAAATCCTAAGATTAAAGAGGTCGTGGCTGAGGTTGCTGGAGGTGTTGAGTTGTTGGAATTTGTTGGGTTTGAATTGAAGGAGGAAAATGCAGAAATGTGGGCAATTATGGAGGGAGCTGAGGAAAAGAGTAGTATGATTAATAAGGTGATAAGTTTGTTAGAGCATAGAAAGGTAGAGGAATCATCAAAGACAGAAGAAAGTAAGATGTCCAATGCTTCATCAGAGAGAAAAGAACAAATTGAAACAAAGACAATCGACAGGCAGGTAGGTTGATTCTTTGGTAATGTTTGATGAAGAAAACATGATGATATTGTTACTCTCTCTCTCTTACCATATTTTAACTTGCATTGTTTGATTCTTTGAGTATTTTGTGTATGATTTATGCCAAACTTAGGTTACTTGAACTTGAAAGCAATATAATGCTTATTCATCTCATCTTGCTCCACTGATACCAATTTAGCCCGAATCTCTTGTCATTATGAGAAATGAGAAGCAATTCGTTGACAGATTTCAGGTCTGGAGATTGGTATTACTTAGTTAGTGTCTGATTTATAAATCTCGGAGTTGTATGGGGTTTAATGTGAAATGTGTTTGTCAAACATGATGTAAAAAGAGGGTAGGTTAGGGATGTTATTTGCTTGACATTATATCATTTTTTACATTACAAAAGTGATTCATAGTGAAGTATTTGATGTCAAAACCTAAAGACAGAAGTTCCGCAATCAATATTGGACCTCTTAAGATGGACACGAAGTAGTTTGCACATAATTTCCTCCATTCAAAACTATGAGGGAATTGTTGGACTCCTAGTTCTGAAATTCAAGTCTATGGAACTTGGAACTCAGGTTTTGCATGCAGTTAGTTACTTTTAGGCTTTGATATGGAATCTGACATTTCTTATGCAATTTCAAAGAAGTAGGACGTAATTACTTTTTTAATCAAACTGATGATCTAAATAAGAGGAATAAAAATGAAGAGAGAAAGTTATGGATGTTCATTCTTATTATTTTTATGATGCATGGACACTATCACTTTCTTGTTGCCCCTATATCAAATTTGGCTGCTCCTTGTTAATTCCTAACATGACTAGTTATGTCAATCATTTTGAGCCAATGAATATTACCATTTGATAACAAGTTAAAAACAGAATATAGTTTAAAGAAATATCCGAAAGAGATCAGATTCTGAATACCTGTTGTTTTAAAGTCTCTTAACATATTTGAAACATGTATGGCATGTTTGGATATCAAATTTAATAATTGTCGCAAAATGTTAACAATCCACCCTCTCCCCAGCCCATCAAAACTTATACTCGTAGAAACAAATTAGGAAAAGGGGGAGTGACTGCCATGTAGGTAAGTTTGTTAGAAGGTACTTATGGAGGGAGAATTAGGGAGGGGAATATAGCTGTCAAGTGAGAATAGACTAACAACGATTACTATCACATTGTTAGGAAAAGTTGGCCTAGTTTGTCCAGGAGGGGGAGCTTGCTCCAGTTGTTATTATCTACAATACTATCAATATACTATCAGCAATACAATCTCTATCGAGATTTTTAACACAAAATGGGAATTTTCTTGGTGATAAGCGACACCTGTTCCTTTTCTTCATAAGTTAAGTTGGCAATTGTAGCCTTTTTATTTTCTGAACAAGTGTAAGAGGATGAGATCGATGCTGTTCATTTAAAATTCAGTGCTAGTGATAGAGTTGACATGAATTTGATGTCAATATGTACTAGTAAATAAAGAAAATTGTCAGATTCCTATCCTATAATGCCAAAATGGCCTGGTGCAAGTGTCTAGTTTATCTGCCTGATTAGTAGTTCTTTTAGAATGTTGCTTGGACTATCTTTCATCAACCCTCTTCCAGATTTTTTTTTATGACAATCATTTGATTTTTCTAGATTCGTGTATTCTTTTCTGTCCCCGAGAGTGTAGCTGCAAAAATTGAGCTGCCAGATTCATTTTACAATCTATCACTTGATGAGATCAAAAGAGAAGCTGATATGCGGAAAAAAAAGATTGCCGATTCTCAGCTTTTGATCCCTAAGTCATATAAGGAGAAACAGGCCAAAGCTTCCAGGAAAAGATACCTGAGGACAATGATACGAATTCAATTTCCTGACGGGGTGGTGCTTCAAGGTGTCTTTGGTCCATGGGAACCAACTACTGCTCTCTATGAGGTTAGCCTTTGTGTTGCTTTAAATTGAAGTGTAAGCACAACGTTAAAGGGTTAAATGACAAGTTGTTCAAAAGATTAGTAGTTCTAATACCTAGACCAATGACATCATAATTTCCAGTTGTTGCTTTTATTGTTTTCTTGTGACCTAAGATGCAATAGGTCAAAAGGAAAATCAGAAAGGCTTTCTATTTCTAGCTGTCATAAAACTGAACTTGGATGAAGTTTTGAGTGGACGGCAGCTGATTATTCATCAAATCTATGTAGATCTGCTAAAACAGTCTTAAAACTTCCTTCTTGGTTTGGACAGTATTTTCTAACTAATGTGAGTTATCATAAAACAGGCCTTTCAAATGACATCTTGTACCTTGTTTTCGGGTGTGTCACCTGATCAGCTCTTATTTACTCTCCCATAAAATCCCATCTACCTTGAAAAATCTGCTAATTGTCTGTAAAACTCATCACTTAATTCTAGAAAATTATTTATTACCATGCCAACGGCTTTTACTTGTGTTGTTTTATTTCTCTTATGTTGATGGAATTCGCATTTCCTGAGAAGCGTAATTATGGTGTGCTTGCAATTTTTATCCACTTTGTTACGAGTGACCATAACTTACTGCAGTTAGTATTCCTAGTTTTGCAGAAGCTTCTTGAGCTTCTTAAAAGAATGTTATTCTCATCTTGCGGTTTCTGTGTTTCATGTTGCTTTGCTATTAGAACCTTATACAAGTGCACTTCAACTTTGTTGTTAGTTCGTGAGCTCAGCTCTAAAAGATCCAGGTTTGGAGTTTGAGCTGCTAGATCCAGTTATGGTTAAGCGAAGGGTAATTCCTCATTCTCCAGCACCAGGGGGGAGAGCCAGAACACTGGAAGAAGAAGACTTGGTTCCATCAGCTCTCATCAAGTTCAGGCCAGTGGAAACTAATTCCTCTGTTTTCACTGGGCTCTGCAATGAACTTCTTGAGATTAGTGAACCGCTTAATTGTGATCAATCTCAATGATTTTGATGGACTTCAGTCCCTTCTCTGATGTTGTATGAAAATTGTGCAAATTTTTACTGTACTTTTCAAATTTACATATTTCACAGAATTTCAACTGGGGTGTTGGCTTCACCTGCAATTTTTCTTCCTCTTAACATTGTACAACAATAAAAAACAATGTTTCTGTACTTTATCATGTTCTTAAAGGGTCCACGTTAGTTAGGTGCAGGTTCAGGTTCTATATCTTTTCTAAGACATCTTTGCTTCTTTTTTTATTATTAGAAAGAATTTAAGAATAGCGTTACTTTCGCCCAGTTTGAATAAATGTCAAATGCTGTCTCTTTCAGCAAGTCCCTGGGGCTCCGACAGCTACAATGGACGTAATTTTTGGTTAAATTTTAAATTGTAAAACTTAAAACATTTTACAATGCTCTCCGACAATTATAATTTAATTATTTAAATAGAAAAGTAACCTTATAAAATATATACATGTTATTTGTAGTTTAAAATTTTCTTAATTATTTTAGATTTTCTTGAAATTTTTTAGATTTCAGTTAAAAAATAATGATGATACACATATGTAGACTAATCAAATATTTTTTACGTGAATATTCAATTCAACTTTTCAAATTGAACCGAGTTAATTAAATTCTATTCAAACTAATAACTAATTATTAATTTAAAATATATTAATTAGTTTGGTCGAAATTAAGAGTTGAGTTGTGTTACCATATTAAATACATTTGATTAGTTCTTATATGATATTCATTTTACGTATATTTGGTTATTATTTTTAACTAAAATTTAAGAGAAGAGATTTTTCTAAAAATTGAAAAATGTAACAAATTTTTTTTAGAACTTTAAAAATAAAAAATTCTAATATTTCTTATACTATAGAAAAGTTCTATGCCTTTTATCTCAAGAATAAAATTTGGACTTTATCAACAAAATTTGACATGATTTTTACTATATTTAACCTACTTTTACAAAGTCTAAGAGTACATACTAGCATGCTAATTACTTTAAATTATGCAGTTAAAAATTAATTTTAGTATGGGGCAGAGAACACATTTTATAGGAATTGCATTTTATAACTTAGCCATGTGTGGCTCCTCGGATAGTTATGTTGATCTCAGCAAAAGTGCACTTACCATTTTAAATGCTAGAATTGTAACTGAAGAAGAAGCTCTTTAGCCAACTTAAGGTCGCGCCACAAAATATTTCAATTGCCTATTAATTTCTCTCATTAACTCTCATTTTCCTTTTTCATTATGACCTAATCAAAACTTCCATCTATTTCTAGCTATCAAAGTAACTTAACCAACTTTTAGGACTGATGACATGTTTTCCTTACGATTGTCCAGGACGAGGTGGTTTTAATGAGGTACAGACAATTTATGTATGGTTTCCTTTGATAATTTTTCTCTTTAAAAATTTTGATTTCACATGACTAAATCTTCGAAGTTGGGACTTTGATGTCTCATCTTGCATGTTTTTAGTTACTTAGCTCTTTTTTAATGTTTTTTTAGATAATAAATTACAAAGTTTAAAACCTTTTTTAGATTTTTTTTGTTTGTTTTGGTTTCTAACCTTTAAAATTTTTTAGTTGAATGTTTAAACTTTTAAAAATTGGATAACTTAGTTCAAAAGGTTAACTCCATCATGATGATGTGGCTGATACATTAATGTAAAGACTAATATTTAGAGGGCTATGTAACATCTTCTTCCTTACATAATTTTTATCGTCAAGAAAATGCCTATATTTTAAATATATAACTATCAATATGTTTGCTCCATAAAGCTTAAAAATCATATTAACAAAGATGTAGGATCATATAACCCTTCAAATATCAGTCTTTGCATTTCTTTGTCAATCACGTTAGTAAAATATTAATGGGGACAACCTTTTAAATTGAGTCTTTGAATTTTAAACGTTTAAAATTTTAACCAAAAATTTAAAATATTGGTTATAAAGTGAAAAAATCCAAAAGTGTTGACCCTTTTTTTTATCCCTTTCATTTTTTATACTTGTGACATCCTTATGTTCTTTAATTGGGTTAAGTTTGGAGTTAAATTGATCATCATTAGCTTAAGATTTATGCATGTATATTTAGGCTTGCTAATTTCAAAGCCAAAAAAAAATCAAGACTTTAACTCAAATGCAAGGTTGAAGGGAGTTTCTCTATTAGAAATTCTTAGTGTTGTTTAGTTTTTCTAGCTTTATAGTATTTTTTTATTTGTAACTTTAATTAGCACATTAGCCTATGGATAGGCAATGGATGCAAAGTGATGCTTAATTTCTATTATTGCAAATTTTTTTAAAGGTAATGCTACCAAGTAAGATCTCATTAGTTATGATGATTACTAATGAGTAATATTGTATTATATTTAGCCTAAATATTTAATACGTAGCATTTTCCTCTTCGTTAGTTAGCCTAAATATTTTCTTACAATGGCTAGTAAAATCTATTTACTAACTTGTCTTCTTTCATGTTTGCATATTTATTCACTTGTTTTATCTTTTATTTTTAACTCTTTACCTTGTTTTATATTTATTTTTATATTTTTATTTATACAATTTTTTTTTTGTTGGTGGTGTTGGTGTTGGAAACTTCTTTACCAGTTAGGAGTAAAATTGTGTACTACACACCCTCTCTAAACCACACGTATCAACAGGGTTTTCACTAGGTTATTGTTGTTATTGTACTAGTGAGACTATGTATCTTATTATAATTTTTTCCTTAAAAAGCCTTCAAATGGCTTCTTATGATGTTAACTAAGGGTTTTGCCTAAATTTATCTCATAAAATATTTAACCACAATAAGAAAGAATTTAATTGGTCTTATTATGGGAGAAATGGTTTGAGGATATTCATTCTCCATTAGGTGAAAAGGATGACACTTGATACTGTAATATAGTCAACAACAGGTGAGTAATTCATATTAGAATACCTTTAACACTCATTACTTTTTCTCGGTGAAGTCATTAGCATCCCAAAAAATTATAGGCTAGAAGTATAAATGCCTTAAGAATCTTTGGACTAAGGATGATCCTTCTTGATCAGCCACACATACCCTTTCATAGATCTCTATAGGGATAAATAGTGATTAAATTTTAAATATGTATTTTGGATATCAAAAAGTGAATAAACTTTGGTACAACTACACGTCTATGATTGAATGGCCTTAGTTATAGAGTTTTTTTTACCTCATTTTTTCATTAGGTAACTTTCCCTATTGTAAGAAATTTTGAATTAGATATATATAATTTACTTCATCATCTTCTATGGTAGCTACCTAGTTAAGTTATGTTATCAATAGCTCTACTAGCTATTTATAAAATATTCCTTGAGGGATTACATTAATATTGGCCTTTGTCTTTGATAGATGATCAACCTTGTAGTTTTGTTTCCTAGGTTTAGCCTACTTGAATATGATCCCTCATTTATCTAAACTTCTCTATGTATTTGGCCAACTTTTGACTCATCGGTGTTATTGAGTTGGTTGACCATAGATTAGGAGTCTAAACTGATGGTCATGAACCTAAGTTAAAGTGAACTAGTCATCTTCAGTCCAAAAGGCAAGGCTTCATACTCTACTTTATTTATGGACATTTTGAAGTAGTTGCCCATTATATATTGTATGTTTATTCCCATTTACCCTTTATTCTACTATCTTTTTTCCTTGTTGAAGTAAATCACACGTTAATATATTGAATAATAATATGATCAAGATACACAAGAAGGGGGGTTGAATTGTGATAAACTTTTCGTTAATCCCCTTTTTAAAACGTTCTTGTTCTTTCGAAAACTTATCGTAACTCAGTTCGTTATTAGTTTGAAAAACTTTGTTAATATTGAAAGCTACGATATGAATAGTATGAGAG
>JANTPM010000244.1:8799488-8814091 GCA_025434745.1 Erythroxylum divaricatum | reverse complement strand
CCACAGACTTGTTCTCTATCAAACCCAGAAAACCTCAAAAGTGATTCAACAACACAGAAAAATCTATACAAAACCAGAAAACAAATTCATAGATTAAATTGTATGTATGCATAAATGTAGGGACGATAAAAAAAGGGTCGGGTTCAACCAACACGAAGTTCATAGATTAAATCTAAATTAATCGAATTTCAGATCGAATTCAGGTTTAGAGTATTAGTCAAGGCCCTGTCTAATGATGTAAAAGGACTCTGTCCCCAAGATCAAGCATGTTACCGTCTCTTTATATATATTAAAATTCAATATTTCAAAAATTGAAGTAGAAGTTAAATCAACAGACAAAGGATTTAATGTTTAAAAGATTCAATTGATATTAGATAGTCATAAAATTAGTTAAATTTTGAATAAAATTAAAGAATTTAAAATATGAATAAAAAAGATGATTTTTATATATTGAATAATTAAAGTTTAATTAAAAAGATTATTAAATGAAATTAATTGGTTTGTTTTAATTTATAATAAATTATCAATTTACAAAAATTCAATATTTAACAATAAGAGCTATTAAATTAAATTAAACTAAAAAATAAAAATCGAATCATAAAATTAGACAATCAAAGGTTTTTACGGTTTAACAAATCAGATTTTTTAATCATAGTATGTGACATGAACCTTTTATATGATTTTATTATTTTCAATTATTTATCAACTTTAAATAAACTTATTTTAATAAAATTTATCGTGTATTGCTTGATTTCATTAGTATTTTTTATAAAATACTTTAATTAACACTTAATAAAAATCATTTTTAGCATTTCTTTACATCTTTTACATAATAATATCATTACAATAAAAACAATTATTTTGAATAATTACCAAATTTGGCTATCTTACAAGAGGAATCTCCTATAAATAACATGTTAAAGCCCTCAAGGGGTGTGACTCGATGATTGAGATCGGAGCTTGACTTTGGTTAGGTCCCAGGTTCGATTATATGCTAGCCCCTCTTGTAAGAGCTTGGGGCAGCCGGGGTTTTACCTGTAGATGGAGAACTAGTTGGGCCCTCAATGATGAGGTGCGCCCGCTTGGCCCGCCTGTGGGGTGGTGGGCCAGTTGGCCACTCAGAGATGTGTGCCCGCTTAGCCCGTCTACAGAGTTTCCTCGAATAAAAAAAAATTAATGACAATCACAGGCAATATAATCCTTATAATTTTTGTTTTTAACTTCAACATTTCTTTATATTCTTTTAGCTTGTTCATCTTCTTCAGCAGAGGGATGATCCTCAAAGATCTTTCACACATCAGGGGATAAATCCATTAAAAAGTCTACAACCTCAATGTTGAAATTAAACATTAATGCCGAAAAAGTCAACAAGATTATCGTGATTAAATGCCGAACAACCTACTTTAACTTCCTCCAAATGTAGGACAAAAGATAAGGCGTCTTTCAGGATTTCTTTCTGCCCAAAAAGTCTGCATAACACTTACTGACCCACAAAATAGTAATTTTCTGGATCCAATACAGTTGTTGAACTTGGGTTTGTTTTTCGAACCATAATTCTACTAACATAAATGTTGTATATAAGTAATATGAATACAATGAAGGGGGTTTTCATAGTATTTTTACTACATCATGTGAATTGCTTAATAAGATTTTAACTTATGTGTTATCAAAACAGGTACATTCAGGAACATAGACGTAGTTACATGGAGCCCAGTAATGCACTGGGCCTCTCAAAATTTTAAAAAATTAAATATTATATATATATACATATATGATGATGAAGTTATTTGAGGGGCTAGTAGTGTATTGAGCCCCTCAAAATTTAAAAAAAATAAATATTTGTACTCTCTTATTATAAATTTCTAGCTCCGTCACTGTCCAGGAACCACTAACTTATCCAAGAGCACCTCATAATATTAAACTTGCTCCCTGGGTGGCTCAATTTCGTAAATGTCTATAGCTAGTAAACATAACGCCCATCCTTAAATTATAAAATGAATGCTCTACTCAATACACAAATCTTTCTGTTAGAAATTACTTTGGGGTTGATTACCAAGTTGATGGTCGACTCTTTTCTCTTAAATGAGGTTGTATGGTTGGATGACAAGAATTCAGTACTGCATATACATGTAACTCCCTAGCATATCAATTATACAAGAATGTATAAAGAACATAGAAACCATTTATTGTGAGGCGAACAATACAAATCTATCATAAATTATGCTAGAAATAGAATACAAAAGTGAACAACTTTTACTGTAGGAGATATCCAGAACTTCACAAATATAGTCCAGAACACGACACTCACTTGAAATAACAAGATGATCAATTGTAGTCACTATTATATGAGTTCTGCGTTGACTTGAAAACCTAGAGAGAGGAAGGTCCCTTTATACATGATTTGCAATAATATCTTGTTATCCTTGGTAGGCAACTACTATAAAACCAAAAAACAAAAAATGATAATCAAGAATGAACCCAATACCTAGTGAATGAAACCCATAGTCGAAGGAAGCAAATGAGGTACGTTTTTGTTTAAACTTTGCACTAGACATGCGCCTAACTTTTTTTTTTTTGTTAGCCCACAAGATGTTTTAGGAGGGTTTCAATTATGAGAAGACGTCTTTAAATTATCCATTTTCAGATTAATCTTCGCTCACACTAAGTCAGCGGGTAAATTGTTGGCTAAATAAATTTCTCCATTCTCAACACTCGAACTCGAAATTTTTGGTTAAGAGATAAAAATGTTGAACCACTCGCACAATCTATTTGGTTAACGTGCGCCAAACTTTGGCATCAAAGTCTAAGGTGTAGACTTAATTACGGGAGCAACTAACCAGAAAAGTTTCCAAGTAGAACTAGGCTTCAAATCTTCTGGTCCACTTTTTGTGGACCTACTTTGTGCCACTTCATCTGATCCATCCATTTATATAAGTCCCACATAAATACATAAATGAATGGACCAAATAAAGTGGACCAGAGTTGGTCCACAAAAAGTGGACCAGAGGATCTGATCCCGTAGAACTAGCATTAAGTTGGCACCACCTGTCAGAAGCTGAAACAAAAGGATGCGTTGTCATTATACTTTTCGGCCACGCCGATAAACGAGGTGCTAATGGCCACAAAAAAGCCTCCAGGTGAAGATCATATTGTAAGTCGGCAACGGGCGGCAAAAAAATTTGCGAAGTTCTAAGAGCAAATTCGAATTTTGACACAGGTAACACGAAGCAAGAACACCTCAACTATAGGGGAACGCGAGTCGAACAATGCACCACTTGTGCACCTTCAAATATATCGGACGAAGAACGACGTAATCCAAATCATGGCATCCCGTTAATATCACCAACGTTTAAGCTTCTCAACTTGGAAATATATAATGACTAGATTGACCTAACAGATCATGTAATATTAGAAATAATAGATTTACATGGGACCTTAGATGCCATACTTCAAATCTATATTTAATCTCGCACAATGGAGACCTCGTTTCGAGCTGTATTTTAAGGGGGTTTAGTGATTTGTGTCTTGTTCTATGCTTAATGTTTGTTAATACCTACGCTTTCGTTTTTACCTTGTCTGGTTCTCTCGTATCATCTGTGATTGTTTCTGTTGGAATAAGAGGATCCAACGATAATGAGTGTAATGAAAAAAAAAAGTCTCGATTCTGAAGGGTTTTGTATGTGATAAATATGAATACAATGCTTTGTTTGTCTTCATCTGCACCACCAATACTAGTTACTCCGATTCATGCTCACTAAGCTAGTCTGATAATCTCTTAATCTACACTGTGCAACTTGTTCCTAGATCAAATGATGGTATCGTTTAATCTGGGAGAACCTATTTACCTGATGATTAATTAAGTTGATTAGTGCGACCTTGCTCCGGTGCTAACAACTAGAAAGAATGAAGAAGAAAGGTGGGGTTTGGAAAACTAAAACGTAATTTCCTCTTTCAGGTAAGATCATAATTTGCTATTACAGCTTTAATTTATTTTGGCAATTATCTATAACTGGAGATCTCTTTTCCGTACTTTGCTCATCTTGTCGATGACCCAAATGATGAAAAATGTACCAACAAAAGTAGATTATATTTCTTAAGCCGACATCAAACACGTTCAGGCCTTTTTTTTTATATAAAAAAAAACACTTTCAGGCACCGCAATCCATAGAAAGCCCCCCAAGCCCCAAGTCACCTATCAGATCTAGCAGAAGATACACCTCCCAACCAACATCTTGAAGCTGTGCCTAGATCTTGTACCTAATCCTCACCAACTTGAACTGAACAGCCAGCTCACCCAATATGTCAGGCCTTATTACAAACTGCATTGAAGTGTCAAATGGAGCAAACTAAAATGAACCGTCCAAATACAACCCTTATCTTATTATAAAAGCTCTTACATAGAATTCATCTACTCTAATATAAGATGAAAGAATCAAAATAATACAAGTGTATATGATTCGGTGGAATAAAATTTACGCTTGCTTTTTAGTTGATTCTCTTTCTTTCTTCATCTGTTCGAAGAGGCTTCCATCATAAACACCTCTAATTGTTTCTTTGTGCAGCAAACCATTCTTGTCTTTGCAAAGAACATAAAGGATCTTCCATTCTATATAGCTGGCAAACCTACAATATGCATGCAGCAGCCACATTTTCAGTTTTTCACTTATTCCCATTATGAAATATACCCATTTTCTTATGCACAAACGAAAATGCAAAGAAGAGAAACACAAAAAGCTGACCATCCTGAATAGTTCTTAGGTTCTCTGTTAGCCTTCAGCATTCCCTTCAATTCGTCTGATGTTAAGGCATCAGGACGAGAATGTGCATGCTTTGCGAAAATTTCTTCAAACTTTGCTGGAACAAACCTGTAATTCAGGTACAAAACTCGCTCTATTATTTAGCCACCAAAAAAGAATTGTAACATCAAAGACTTTGCAAATACTACTTTTGTTTTTATCACTTCTGGTGAGTAATAGCCACACCCAACAAGGACTTGAGCATGAACAACAATCAAGGGCAAATGTTATTCAATTCCATTTAATTTTCCAACGGTGATATAAAAGTGATCACTCAATGTCGATTCTAATGTAAAATCTCAATTAAGAGCACGAAATGACCCAACACTACAATCTTAACTTAAAACTTGTTATATTTATGTTATAGTTACAAAGGAACAACAGTTTGCAAGATCAAATATTATATATAAGTACACAACAAGATTAAATATTAAAATCAGTACACAACAAGTTAATTATGTCATTGAATCCGTCATTTGTTGTCAGGAAACATTTAATTGCTAATTAAATAATATATGTTTAATTCTTTATACCTTCCTTCTTTGTCATAAACACCAGAATCACTTCCGTGTTTGGCTCTGTGGATATTCTTTATCTCAATAGGAAATAGCAGAGAAGGAAACTTTCCCTGCAGGACAAAGGAAATTGGTAAATGGAAATATGAAATACGAAAAGGTGTAGACTTTAGACTAACTCAATACAGAATAACACAACACCACCTATGGAACTAACTTTTGTTGACTCACGCTAAGTTTACACCTCCCTCAGCTTAAAAGAATGGTGTAGAAGTGACAAAAGCACGAAACACCACAACTTGCTTATAATGATAGGTTTTCTGGAATTGTAATTTACAGTTAAATCTGGTATTGGTCCACACATGTAACGATAACAAAACTTAAAAAAAACCCATTTTCACAAGCTTTGGATAGAGTTCAGCAGAAACATAGAAATCGACTCTAGTGCCGTTTTCACTTTTCATTAGCACGCCAAAGCACATGGCAGGTGGTGTTTTCACTTTATTCTGTTATAGATAAAGTCACTTCATCATGCTTTAAATGGAAAAAAGACAGCACTTGCTACCCAAACGACGAAAGTACGGGCAGATACTTCCTCAGATAATTACTAATTCAATCTTAAATTAACGACGAAACCCTTAATTACTTCTTTCCCTGTGACAAATTTGAGTTAAAAACTTTTTGATACGCAACTCTGCCGCTGGAAAGTTAACTTTTTTTTGAAAGTAAGTTAGGGAGTGGTTGTTTACATTTTTGTTTTTGTTGAAAATTACAACAGAAAAATACAGAAGAAGCGAAGAAACAAACGGCCTTTTAACTTTTTGATAAGAAAACAAATGACTGATTACAAAATGTTAAGATTGAGATTTCCGCAGTAAGGGGCTAGAACAAGAAGGGGATATTTACGAAAGAAATTATGTAGAGAAATAAAGAGGAAGACATACAGGGCGAGTCTTCTGGCTGAGAGCAACATTGATGAAGATCGCAGCAGCGGTGGACAACAGTAGACCACTCCCAATAGCCCGAAAACCTGTTAAAATCCCAACAACGAACAACCACTTTATACAATATTCCTGAGAAACAATAGCAAAAAGTAGAACAGAGCACAGAAACATATGTGCATAAGCAGAGAAAAAGAAACCACCTCTGAAGGTCTCCGATGGGTAGACTATTCCATCTTGGTTCTCGTCAAAGAAGAAAACGTGCTTCTGCAAGACGCTGACATCGCTCGGCACAAATTTCCCTGCAACAACATAGTTTCAAATAAACAGAAACTTTACGCTTACAGGTCCAAAATACGAGACGGTGAAGAGGAAAATCCACCAAGAACAGAAAGATGACGAATTGGGTTACCATTATTATTGGCGCCGGATAAAGAAGTGGAAGCCATGTCCAAACTCTGAATGCGTATGAAGTTAAAGGGATTGTCGAGGAAGAAAGCAAAAGGCTTGTTCTTTAGGTGGAGGGCTGGAAATTGGAATCTCGATGAAGCACCGAGTAGAAGATTGCTGAATATAAAGGAAATATGAACGAAACTTATTCCCGGCTGCTTAGACCTGTTTGGAGTGCGAATATAACTTGATACGCAACAGCTCAACAACCTGTGGATAATATATTTTATACTATAGAAAGGATGAATTAAAGGTTACATTGCATGTGCGATGTGACGCAGAAGCAATTCAATGCTTTGTCTGTGTTCATATATCTTTGAAACGTTGGTGTAGAGATGTTAAATTAGTAATATGCTTTCGGCTGTAACGGCAACATGAAATGAAGCAGTCTTTGTTATGTTCCGTTGTGCATATTATCTTTTAGTTGTTATTTATTTACAAATTCCCCCCTTCCCATGGCTCGGCTTCGGCGGCTTGGTCGCACATGAAATCTGGGACTTTGTTATTCCAGCCTCCGGAGTAATCGCCAGTGCTGACGCGATCGCACAAAGCACAATATTTTTTATTTAAAAAACAAAATTAAAGATAAAAATTACATTAGATAATTATTATAATTAACTTGAAGTTCTCTAGAGGACAAAAGCAAGAAGACGCGTTGGTCACCCACAACCCCTAATAATTGTGAATTCCCAGCACATCATTTATAAAATATAAAAATGCGTATGTACTGATAGAAATGACGATGTTGTAATTGGTAATTTGCCCATAAAAACATTAGTTAGTATTGTTACGTGCTATTTTTTAAATCTAAATGGTTATATGTTGATTATAATATTAGTAAAAATGAGAGTATTATGTTAAAAAGAGGCTTTAGAGTTCATTAAATTTTTAATCAAACCAAGATAATTAATGAAATAAAGTTACATGGGATCACAAGAGAACACTTTTATCATTTTTAATATGCAAAAATAGTGGCGTACCAAATTTGACAAAGAGACAGAAATATATATATATATGTATAGAATAAAGACCTTAGCAAAAATTAATATGAAAAAAGAAAGACCTTAGCCAGAATGTGTCAGTTTTGAACATGTATATGCCAAATTGCCCATTAAGCAATGTCTTGCCAAATTTGCCAATTAAGCAACCTTTCAATGATTAATCATCTCATCAACGAAAAGAAGGGACACAGATTGCGGGCAAAGATAAAATAAAGGTGACGTAGAAGCAAATCGGCATCTAAATATGAAAATATGTGCACGCAAACGCCTTCCTTTTTCATTTTCTTTTCTGTTCCTTTGGGTATTCTTCCTTTTTTGTTAATTAGTTGGCACCACACGCTATGCTTTCCCGACACCAAGGGATTGGAGTTAAATGATGATAATTTAGGGATGAACAGATAATAAACGTGAACACTGTGACTTTTGCACTTGAATAAGCCTTTTAGTAGTATTTTGAAGGGAATTCTGTCATGTTAACTTCAAGAACATAACAGTGTCGATGGTGCTTTTGATAATTTATAAGAGGTTAATTATGCAAACAATAAATGCATGTTTTGTTAACTTAAGATGTCGACGTTGCCTTTACATTATTTATCAAATTGGCACACTTGCCAATTGAGGATAAACGACACATTATAAAATATTTATCAATTCAACGTGCTTAGAAGAGAAGAGCCTGGACTTCTTGCCCGTTGAATCATTTTGATCAGGTGTCAGTCTGAATCTCACCGAATAATTTACCAAACTCTTGAACGTGAACGGTTAGAAGTGGAGGCCACTCCAATGCATGTTTCCGAAACATGTCGAACATGCAGACATGAAACGTGGTTGAGATCTGTTGGAGTCAAGTCTACATAAGCAGACTAGATATAGTTTGTAGTTTTGCTATTTCGAGAAAACATTCCCCAACTTCTTATTAGAATTCCCTTTTTTTCCCTTACATTTTTTTACATTTTTTAAGTACGAACTACTGCTTTTTTTTTTTATTTGTCAATACTATTAGCTATTTTTAATTTATCTTTTATCATTACATTCTTAACATTATCTTTTATAGAAAAATTTTAATTTAAAAGTAAACATGTAATTAATGAGAAAATAAAATTATATTAAACAAAGTATATCTATGGACAATTAAAAAATGAGGTTTTTCACACACATATAATGCATAAAGAAAGTTATTGAATAATTTATTTGAGATCATAAAACTCTTATTTCTAAAATATTTGAATGGGATACTTTCTTTGATATTATTAACTTATTTTATTTATTGAATGTTCAAAAATAAAGGTTAGTTTGGTGAGCTAATTATGTCAATGGAGAGAAACAATTCATTTGGAATACATATATTTATATTTGATTTAGAAGATAAGGATGATTATATTTTTGAAGTAAGACAATTATTTAAGTTGAAAGAAACAACTCAATTAAAATGAATAAATATATTTTGAATTTCAAAATTAATAGATTAAGGTAGTTAGATAACTAAGTAAAATGAGTCAATTTACCTTGAATAATATATACATAAAAGGAAAAGAAAGGGAGAAAAATAAGAGGAAATAGAGAAAAACAAAAAGCAAGTTAAAACTTAAAAGGCATTATTAACTTTTCAAATAATAAATTAAATAAAGAAAAAGTTGTAGCTCTCTTTATTAAATATAAGACATATGTAAAAGTATTACATTTTTCATAAAAAGGGGCAAAAGCAAAGTTGGATTGTCGAGGTATCAATAGGCTGGGTAGGCTCAAGCACGACTTGAACAGTTTGATTTGGATTTGAGTCTAGCTCGAGGCCCGATTACCAAAGTTGGATTGTTGGGCTACCAGTAGAGCCGAACTCGACTTGAACCATTTGATTTAAGTTTGAGTCTAGCTCAAGGCCCAAACGAGCCTAGAGATTTAAGCTTGAAACCCAACCCAATCTGGCCTACTTGGCTCAAAGAGTCATCAAGCTTTAGCCTAACTCCTTTTTTATTATGTTTATTTTTAATATGTATATATAAAATTTTGAAATGTATATATAAATAAAAAGATTATATTATAGATGGGAAATGCAGCGTTCATTTAATTAGCACAATTACTTATTGAAAAATGAACTTTTTATGAATTTATATATTAAACTTACAAAAAATGATAAAATGAATAAGTTAAAATTAAATTCATTTTTAAAAGATGTGAAAAAAATGATTATATTATATATGAGAAATATAACATTCATTTTTTAGCATAATTGCTTAATGAAAAATGAGTTTTTTTTAATGAATTTACATATTGAACGTACATAAAATGGTAAAATAAATAAGTTGAAACTAAATTCATTTTAAAGTATGTGAACAGAAAATATTATATTATATATAAGAGATGCAACTTTCATTTAGCACAATTTTTAATAAAAATGAGTTTTAAAATAAATTTATATATTAAATATACATAAAAAGAATAAATGAATAAATTAAAAAAGATTATATTATATATGAGAAAAGGACATTCATTTAATAAGCACAATTGCTTAATACAAAATAATTTTTTAATGATTTTATATATTAAACATACATAAAATGATAAGATGAACAAGTTAGAAACTAAATTCATTTTTAAAGGAAGTGAAAAAAATTATATTATCTAAACAAAAGAATATAATCGTGCTAATATTATCCAATTTTTTTTAATGATACAATTTACAAAAAGACAAATGAAATTTTCAACTATTGTTGGAGTCTTGGAGAGTGGACATTAGAGGCTAGAGATTGGAAAGTAGATATTAAAGTTGAGAATTTGCAACAAAGAAAAACACAAGAAAATAATTATATCTTCAATTACAAAATAGTAATGGAATCATATGAAAAATAAATAATTCCAAAACAAAAATTAAAGACAACAAACCTGTAGTACAAAAAAGGGGATAATTAATCATTATGATTGTCAATAGTTTGCATAACTTCATCTGCATGTATAAACATTATTATGTAAATAAAATCTAAAAATGTAATAATTGCATTAAATGAAATATTAAGCACATGATAATAATTAATTGACAATTAAATATACTTTGATCATCAACTATATTACCAAAATATTTTTAAGTTAAATGGCTAGTCACATACTTGTGGTTATATTAATGTAAAAATTTAAAAAAACAATATAATATAAGAAAATATCATAAAACAGACAAAATTAATATATCATAAAGAGAAAAGTTTATTTTCAATATCTTCATCACCTAATCAACTTTGGGCATACATAAGGGCTTTTACAGTACCAAAATGAAGTCGAACATGATGGGGACTAATAAAATAACCTGAACATTAAACTAAAAGCAGACTCCAAAGTAACAGTAAATGATGGAATTCCTAACAGGTATTATGCAATTATTTGCATAATCAAAAAATTATTTCTATGGTTCTTCCTCCATTGCAATACATTGAACTCCACACCTTCAATTTCAATCTCATAATCTTCTATCAAATATTTATCCAACTCTATCATAACGTAAGAAGTCTTAACCTTTTCTTCTTTCATGAATTCTGTAAAAGAGAGTATCAAACTACTCTTAGCAGATGATTCCGAACTTGAACCTAAAGCTAGAGTTGAGCAGTCTAAACTATTTCAATCTTGAATTTTATTGAATCTGAGTTGATAATCATTAAATAAATCATACTGGAATTGTTTAATGATGTCAACATGCCCTTTAGCCTGATAATCATAAAACATGTTATATATAAAATTAGCCCCCTCCATCTTTTATCTCTAATCCAACATAGATATGATTGCCATACTACCTCCAACCATGTACTGATAAGAATTAGGCTTTTTCGTCATCTGCTCTCTTATAACTTGCATCACCTTATTGGAATCAAACATTCAATCAGATAAAGCCTTCTTGATCTCATACATAGTGGGAAAGCAACTGTGCGATGGTGGATATTTTATCCCCAAGAACAATTCCGTAGTATTATAAAATATTTCCAACTTTACACAATGTTTTTTAGTCAAGTCTTATTGCTCTTTTGTAAGTAGGTAAGTATACTGAGTATCTCTTTGTCTCCGCCTAGTAAACACCTCAATTTATAGGATTTCTGACTCTATCTTGAAGATTAAGTTCCATCTGGTAGGACAATCAAATACGAACTTCTTCATCCTAAAAATACATAGTTGTCGTGTAGTATCTTTAAAACTTTTAACTTTTTTTTGGTATTGCACTCTAATATACTATAGTATTTTGAATTAAATCTACTACCTCTATCAACTCCAACCTATCCTTCATAATTAAATTCAAAATATATGTAAAAAAATGCATATAGAGCAACCTCCCAATCTGTAGGTTATTCCTCACCTTTTGGATCATCGCATCATTCGTGCTAAAATTGTCAATTGTTATGCAGATAACTTGGTGTCAATGTTCTAATAGATTAAACACTCGATCAACATGATTGCTAATCTTTTACTTGTACATGGTACCAATTATAAATAAATATAATATGAACAAATATGAACAAATATTAATCATAACATAATAAAAAAATGTAACAATATTAAAGAATATAATTTGCCTCAATATTCTATTACGTAAAGACCAATCATTGTCGATGTAATGTGACATCACTGTCATATAATCCTTTTTTTAATTATTGGCTATCCATATATTTGTTATGACAGTCACCCATCTTTTAATACTCAACAATATTTTTAAATTTTCTTTATTTTGATCCTTATATATCTTTATAATATCTTTCTTTTAAGTTATTATAATTTAAGATCTTGAAAGTCAATTGCAATAAGGTAAAAACATCCTAAATCTTTTGCTATCAACAATAGAGAGTGGATGTTCATCACCATTGACTATAATAGTCATCAACATTCTTGATATGTTATTATAATTTATAGCAATCATTTCATTCTTCCCTCTCATTAAGTTAGGGGTTAAAAACTTTTAACTCCGTGATACGATCTTCTATCTATTACATGAATTCAAATGTCTCTTTAAATGAGAGGTTCCATCTTATGAACTTTTTTTAATTCCCTGATATGATCTTCTATTTATTACATGAATTCAAATGTCTCTTTAAACTAGAGATTTCATCTTATGAACCCCCATCCAACATATTATGATAATATGTACATTTGGCCTTCCCTACTTCATCCATTGATGTAGTCTTGTTGAAGTGAATTCAAACACCACTTTTTAATTAACCTGGACTTCTATCTTCAATTCGTACTGGAATAGAATTATCAGCTTGTATACTCTCAGGTATTAGAATAGAACTTTCTACTAAAAGAATATGCTCATCCATTTGAAACAGTCAATATGTACAACTATATAAGTTATTCATAGACATGTACATGTATACATATACTTTTATCATGATGATGATAACATTTATATTAAATACATTAACGGGCTGTTTGGTTCGTGGGAATAGCAATGCTATTCCTTAGCTATTCTTAAGTTATTATTAAACCTGCGTTTGGTTAAAAATCAAACACAGAATACGTTATCTTTAAGAATACTATTTCTGCAATTTGAAGAATAGACAAAACTTCCCTCAACCTATCTTTATCTATTCAACGAAAATCTATTCTTCTTCAACAAAAATGTGTTCTTCTTCGAGAGAAATTTAACCCTCCTCAAACTTCTCCTTCTTCGACGTCTGACGAGCCTCCCTCCGGACATCCATTCCTTATCTTCTTCAAGCTCGTGATTCTCCTCTCAGGAAACATTTCACACGTTGCTTGACCTCTGCTCTTCTACAGATTCGTGATGAGCTTCTCCAGTTCGTGATTCCAACGTTCTACCATTTCCAAATTCTGGGTAAGTCATCTGGGTTTTTTTTTTGGTCTGTCCTTTTCTATCGGCTTTTCCATGTGGTGTTGAAAATGGGAAATAGAAAAATGCCAGCTTTTCTAGATTCTGGGTAAGTCATCTGGGTTTTTTTTGGGTCTGTCCTTTTCTGTTGGCTTTTCCATTTGGTGTTGAAAATGGGAAATAGAAAAATGGTAGCTTGAGCTTGGATTGTTTGCGTTGACCCTGTTCATAAGTTTGCGTCCACCATTATTCTTTACTTTGCTTCTATGCTTTATGCGGTTACAGAAAGAAATGTGTTCATCTCACAAGCCGTAGAAGTTCAAAGCTTTCAAAGAAAGTAACATATTCAGTTGGAAAAACCCAGCTCATCAATGGCCAAGTTCATCACTTTCATCTACTTCGTTTCAATAACTTTCCTAATTTTTCACTTCAATTTCATCACTGCAGACCCAAATCTCTCATTTTGTTTCCAAAGTTTCCGTAAAGATCAAAACTTAAGTCCAACATTGCATTGTATATGGTGATGCCAAGGCTGTTGGGTTCATCGATTCAGCTAGCTCACTCGGTGAGTTTCAGCAGAGGAAGGGTGATGTACAGGAGACTAATCAAGCTTGTCGAAGGTTCATGGAAAGATGGTTTCTTTGTCCACATACTTCTTGTTTTTTTATATCCCAGATGATGGATATGGGTTGGCTTTTATTATGGTGCCTTGTTGATAATGGTCAATTAGAAACAAAGAAGAGTGAATTTAAGATTGTCTATGTTGAATTTGGTTCATTTGAGGATGTCAAACATAGAGAATTGATGGAGAATCATCTGCGAATTGATTTGGGTGGCTTTGTGTCAACCAAAGTGAGAAATGCTTCATCTGTTATTGCAATATTTGAGAACAGAATGAGATTGCATTCTTGGATAGATTTGTATAATAATAATAATAATAATCATAATAAAATTAATAATAATAAAATAGAGCAAGAAGAAATTAATAATAATAATGAATTTAATAATAAAAATAAGAATAAAATATTTGATAAAATTAATAATAATTTGAAAATTTATAACAATAATTAATAATAAGAATAATAATAATAATAATAATA
>JANTPM010000244.1:8774201-8794540 GCA_025434745.1 Erythroxylum divaricatum | reverse complement strand
AAGCTTCTGCAGAAATTCTTCTGAGAGAGTGTCTTTTCTTGCTTATTAAATCCTAAGTTTTATGCTTGGATTTGGTTATGAGATTAACTTAAAATCTCTACCTAATTACTTCCGCTGTGTCACTACACCTCTTCTTTTTTGAGCTATTTCCTCTCTATACATCTCATTCATTTGCATTTTATAGGGAAGGAGTGATCCAACTAGCTCTTTTAATAAAAAGGTGCTCAAATATTTGGTTTATTGTATAGTCATCACCTTTTCCTCCTAAATTAAAATTAGTTTCCTTATCAATACATTTAAGAGTATTTATAATATAGATGAAGTACACATATTAGAAATTGTCTCATTTTTCTCCATATGCTCATATTGACGCACCTATAAGCTAATATTTCTCCTTTTTACTTCGGTGGTGCTCTCATTTATGATTTAAAGTGTGTATGAACATAAAAGAATATAAATGATTTTGTAACGAGTCTCTTATTATTATCGCTAAGCTCATTTATATTCTTTGCTACTTTAGTCTTTATTTTATCTATAACTGTAGTTCTCATAGTGGCATAAGGACCATTCTCTAGAATCTCTAAAGATAATTCTTTTTAGCTACAAAAAATTGTTCCATCTATAAATATATAACTGTCACCTTCAAAGAAATAAGGTCAACTTACCTATACATTGCCTATCATTGCTAAAGTGAATTGATAAGTTCTTATTCTTGATATATTTTTAGCTCTATTTGTCATCATTTTTTTATGATGTTAAATTACCTTTAGTTTTTGTGAATCTGGTACTACTCCTTTGATTTTGGTATTTTAAGGTTTTTTGGGGAGATAATGAAGCAAACCCAAGGAATACATGGTCTACCCATGTAAAAACATACAGCTCGTGTAAAAAGCTCAAAGTTGAAGACTTGAAAGTTACACGGTCTGACCATATAGATTCACATGGACCGTGTCTTTCGAAGCGAGAACACACATTCATTCCTGAGATTTACACGGTCTGACCGTGTAGATTAACACGGACCATGTAGGATGGTTTTTCCTGACAGTTTTCCAGTGATAAAAGGTAATTTTTGGTAACAAAAGAGGGATCTTTTTAGAAGGAGATTGCAAGGCTAAAGGTAGTCACAGTTGAAGATCACAAAGGAGGAGAAAGACAAGAATTAATCAAAGAAAAGGGAAAGCTTGAAGATTGAGAAATCAAGATTCAAGAAGCAATTGGAGTTCCTTCTCCTCCTCCTTCCACTTATTATTTATTTTTAATGTTCATGCTTACAGTTTTACATTTTAGTTGAATTTAGTCATGAATTTGTAAATTCACTTATTCTGGGATGTTTGTTTCAACTTGGAACTTATGTGTTAAACCTTATGACTTCATTTCTTAATTCAATGTTGATTTTGTAAAGTGATTTAATCCAACGTTAATTTGATCTATCTAATCTCGGGTTTCTAATTAATTAATGATGGATGTTAAACTAGGTACTGAAAAGTGATGTTTAATATCTGAATTACTAGATTAGACTTTATTGAAAGAATATCTAGAAATAGAACACTTCATTAAGAGTACTTGAGATTAACCATTGCGTTCGATTTTTAGTCTAGGAAACTAGCTTAAAAATTGGAATCAACATGTCAATTGCTTCGAAAGAATTAATTGATAAAAGTAGGTTAATGTACTTGGATCAGTATTTCATTTCATAAGGATGACATGATTTCTTTGTTGGGATGAACTCCCATAATATTGGCTCAAATTCTGTTAATTGTGTATTGATATTTCCTTAACAAAACAACTTTCATATTCAATTTCTTAGCAAATTTAGATGGTATAAATTTGGTATTTTGACTTAGTCCTTATGGATCGACACTTGATTGCTACAACTAAACCCCTATACTTGCAGAATCCTTATCATGAATCGAATTTTATTATAACGATATTTGCTTAAATTTTGCTATAAATTTAAATGCAATGAATAAGACTTGCTCTAATACCAATTGTTGGTCATTGATGATGCACAAGAGAAGGTTAAAATTTGTGTTTTCACTTTTTCCCTATTTACAAACTATTGAATGCATTGCCTATTCTTATAAATGTTAAGACAAATTCATATGTGACAATCACAATGTAATCATAATAATAATTAAAGATATTAGGAAAAGTGAGATAAATCTAATTTATAGTAATTAAATTAAATAACTCTTTCTCTACATCCATTCATAAAGTTACTCTTGATTTACATCCATTCCTAAAGTTCAACTTATGAATTAACTATCGTCTTCCTTTAATGGGTGAAAAGGAATCCTTCATAGAACATCTTCTTTGTCACGATGAAGAGGAACCTTTCTAATCGTTTTGGTTTATCACTGGTAAAGAGTAAACCTTTATAAATTTTGTTTAAGGTCAAGAAGAAACCTATAATATAAATCCTAAGAAATTTCTCCAATTTCAACAATTTTCAAAACATCCCTCTCTTGCTCATACTAATGGGAAAAAAAAAACTCAATACATGTGCTTTCTAACCTCTCAAGGCTCTTACAAACTCTCTAGTATGCACAAGATTCTTTTTACAACTCATAATTGACCTACTTATGTTCAATCTAATCCAAAATAGATGTTAGGATGAAAAAATAGTCATTGTAATGACTAGTAACAGTAGCATTGGTCGACTATTCTAGTAAATTAGATAACCAATATAGCCACAAACTCACGTTACATATTTTTAAAGATATTATATAGATCATATTGTTATATTGGTTGATTAATCTGTCCAAAACCCTAATATTAGTCACCCAAATCACCATATTGATTGAACAAACTTCCTAAAGTAAGTTTTTAAAAAAATTTCAAGCTCTTTAAATGATCAAAACACATTCTTTTGATAAAATTTGATCCAAAATAATTTAAAAGTTTTCTAAAATTATTTTAATATATCAAAAAGGATTTTCTTTAAAACCTTCTTGAAATTTCTCTTAATTATGACAAAGTATATGAAATGTACCCTAAATATACATGATCATTTAATAATTGAGCCATAATTTATTAAAATGACCAAGATAAAGGTGCACAAGTAATTACAATAATTTGTTTAGATCTTAACATGCTTGATTTCTCCTTATTTTTAGTTATTTACTTGGATACCCTTGAACCTGTTTTAAGTTGCATATATGGTCTACTTTACTCATTTTATTTATTCTTTAATTGCTCAACTTGTTCAAATGGCTCATTTGCTCAATTTAGTTTGATCTTTTACACACTAATTTACTATTTTTCACTAAGGATAAAAAGATTAATAATAAAATTTTTAGGTCATAAGTTAAAACCTTGCTTATATCAATAATTTTGATTTTAGTTACTAATATGTTAAAAAGTAATATAGATATAATTAGAAAGAAAATGTGATTCGTAATTAGTTATGATAAGCGATAACATAATAGTAAAGTTATTTATTGAATTCTAATCTATAATGTTACTTTATATAATTTTTTTGTTATAAGTAATTTAATATGTGAGAGTTATTGTAACATCCCATTATCCCATGTTAGGGGCTAGAACCCTAGGACAGTATATACGAGAGTTTATTGAGAAGTTAGAAAGTGCATTTCATAATAATGCATAATGTAGCATACACACACACACGCGCACGCGCGTGTAAATATAGATTTTTGCACATTAAAATGATTGTATATGCATTTATTAACATTTTCGGGTATAATTGATTTTTATACATGATTATATTAAGAATTGTGGTTTTTATATGTTGAAAATAGATTTTGAGAGCATAATTACTGATTTAAAATTTTTTACGAATTTTAGGAAATTTTTGAAATTGTGAGTATTTTTGGACTAAGAAAAATGCCAAGTAGCAAGTCAATTGATGAATGGCAGTAGAAACAAGAGTCAAATGATAGTGAAGAATCTTATAGATGACTCTAGGATTTATTGACAAATGTCATTAAAAATTGAAATGATTGGACTAGTTAAATAGGAAAACCTAGTTTAAGTTCATAGAAGTTGGACAAGTGATAAGTGACCAATGTCACCTGCCAAACTTAGCCTTTATTCCTACTAATATACTAGAAAGATCAAATTAATTGTTTGATCTTACTTTCTTCTTCTATATGACTTTCTTCATCTTCTATAAATTTCTTTACTTTCAGAAATTCTCTCACCCTTACAATGCAAGCCTTGCTCTCATTTTTCACTTGCTATTTCTTTTTGTTACCTTCGTCACTATCATTGAAATATCTAACCTTACAACCTTCAACTGTTGATGATTGTATTATATTGAAAAGTAAGGGTTCATGTGATTTTGAAGAATTTGGAGTTTTAAACAAATAAGTGTCGTATGATTCTTCACGATATGTAAGATGAAACATGCATCACGTTAGTTAACAGTTAAGTGTTTATAATATGAGGATATATATTTGGTGAAACGTGAGTGAGGATTTTGGGTGTGCTCCATGTATTGCTTTTGCATATTTGATGATAAATATTTCATAAGATGTTGTTGAAGTGATTTTTGAGTTAGAAAGATCAATGAAAATGTGTATAAATGAGTGCAGAAAAATTCATGAAAGGTGATATGTGTATGCTATGTTTTCACTGTGTTTGTATAAACCTTGTTTGGTGTTTTAGAAATGAACTGGCATAAACCTTGTTTGGTGTTTTAGGAATGAACTAAAATGAGTTTAGAGTCAAAGAAAAAGATGTAAGTGATGTCATGATATGGGAAAAAAATTAAAATGAGAAGTTAGAGATGAAATGAAGGTGTTGAGAAAGATAAAAAATGTAAAAAATGTGAGGAATGCGTGTTGAACATACGTAAATGAATAGTTCGGTTTTTGATGTTGTGATTAATCATAGATTTTGATTTGTTTGTGAATGAGTTGAACTCAATGGGTGTCGAAATGAAGAGAAAGAAATAGACATTAGTTAGAAATATTGAATTTAGCAAAAGAGAGGAAAAAGAGATGAAAATTTACAGTTTGGAACTCTCTGTGGAGTCACACGAGCGTGACCAACAGGAGAAGTTAGAAATTGCACAACACGATCGTGACAATGAAGAGTTATACGGAAAAGCACGATCATGAACAAGCGTGATTGTGACAATGAGGAAGCATCTCATAGTGCACGATCGTGATAATGGGAGTGCAGAGAGGCGTGACAGTTTTGAACATCCTTCATTTCTTTAGTCATAACTTCTTCTCCCGACCTCCAAATGACTTGAAATTTGAACCACAAACTCCTAACAATTTTTTCCCTCTCCACCAAAATTCATGGCCATTTCAATTCATTAGGAACGGATTGATTGAAGAGTTTGGAACGAAAATGATGAAGTATGTTGGAATATTGTTAAATGGAGTGTTTTCACTGAACAGACATCGGTATTTTGGCCATATCTTGATTTGTATATATCCAAATTAGATTATTTTTAATATATATTAAACTAAATACATATGGATTCAAATTTCATGAAGGAATCGAATTTTAATTCTATATTTAAGAGTTTCAATTTTTGATTTGAAGTTGAGTACTAGGTGCAGTTGCAGTTTGAAAATAGTAGGTAGTATTTTGTGAATAACTAGTTAAATATTGAACCAAATTGTGATAACTTGGTGTCATTAGAAACTTAGGACTTATGGAAACATTTTTTTATAAGAAGGTGATACCTAAATACTTCATCTTCCTTGTCTTAATGACCATGCAAAATGGACTTGAAAATCTATTTTTAGAAAAAAAAAATCTGGAATGATCAATTAAGTTATAAACTTAGATTCAATTTATTTTATTAAAGTGTAAACCTAAGTTCAAATTATACTTATGTGAGTTTTGATATATGAATGATCATGCGATGAGAATAATGGAAATATACACGGGATTGTCATTGAGCATGCATAATATACGATCCATATGCACATATGTGCATAAATGAGTACTTATAAAATTATACAAATTTGTAATATGTGTAAATGTATATTTCATGATCTAGAAGAGCGATTTGAGTGACCACATCCATACGTTGCTAGACTTCGAGGCAATAGCTTTCTAGAGCAACCTATGAGTAACCTAAGCGGTCTCACTTAATTAATTGTTTGTTTTAAATTATGTTCTAAATTATCTTATAAATGTGAATTTGATTGTGTTAATTTCAGACATTGAATGTCTGAGGCATTTGATGTATGAATAAGATATTGGAAGTGCTTTTTGTATGTGAATTTGACAAAATAAACTATTCTTAACATTTATGTTGAATGCCGGACTAAGGTCCGATGATGAATGTGAATGAAAATATGATAGTGAAAATGATTATGTAATATTAAACACTTTTGATTGATTGAATTTATGTGATGTATGTCATTACATGAATGCATGAACAGATAATGGCAATTATGACCTGAGTAGCTACCGAAAATGAGCTTAAAACTTAGAATGTGATTAAGAGCCAAAGGCTCACTATGTATAATGAGTCATATATCTCCAACGAATAACAGACAGTTATCAATAAGCCTGGTATCTACAATACATACGAGACAGTTATAGGCATTCAGTCACAACAACGTAATAATTAGAAGTGAGTCTCATAAGCTTTGCATATACAATTGTTATGTATGTTTGAATGACTGAAATGTACTGTTGACTTGTATTTAAATGAGAACGTGACAATTGTGAACAAAGTGCTATGTGATACTATATGATAAATAAAATGATGTGAAATATGTGATTATGTGTTAATGTGTTGTATGAATTGAGTGAACCATCCATAATGGTTATTTCATTGAGTTTGTCAAACTCACCAAAATTGCAACGTTGAAATTTCAGAACCGAGAGAGGACACTTGTGACAGAGAAACTCTGCAAGAAGCATAGTTCTTGTACTTTTGGATCAGATAAATGACTCAAAGGTCGGTCAGTTGCTACTAAAGGATTTTATATAATTTTTTGTATAATTCCTCATGTATGTGGCGTGTTTGTATTTAATTGTGATAATGTACATATTTGGATGATTTTGTAAAATTACAATGTATATATCCGGTTTTTATGAAATGACATGAGGAATTCGGTTTTAAAATATTATGAAATTTACGTATTAAATAATGATGCCATGATTAAATTAGTGATATAAGTGCTCTAATATGTCACTTTTGCGGGGTACGTATTCGGATATTATTCAGGATTTCAGATACGTGTCTTGCGAGAGTGAGGAGTTATAGTTGCTATAATTTGTTAAATAATCAAAAGTCATTTTAGGGAATACATATATCTATATGTACATATATATCTATATATATATATATATAGATGTATAGTAAAATTTTTATTTAGATTTAATTCAATCTTGTGTTATAAGAAAAAAATGTTTCTAAGGTCCTGTTTGTTTCTATTTCTGTTTTTGATTCTTTTTGTTTTCAAGTTTAGTAAAAAAAACCAATTTATTTGAGTTTTTATTTTTATTTCTTCCTGGTTTCAAAATTTATGAAAATCACAAAAAGTAATTTTTTGTTTTTCATAATCTAATTTAGTATCAACTAAATATATATTATTTAATTATTCGATATATTAATTATTATTAAGAATTATAAATAATTTAATTTAATAATATCTATTTAATTCATTATTAATAAAATAAATGAATTATGTTATTTTATTTATTAAGTATAATTAAATTTAAAATATCTTCAAAATATATAAACTTCAAATAAAATTTGAATAAATAATTCAAATATATTTAAAATAAAATTTAATTTTAAAACTATGTACTTAAAAATGATTTTATTAATATTTAATTAAAAATATTATATAAAATATTTAAATAAATTTAATTAATTAAAAATAATTTAACTTTACGTTTTATCTCATATGTAATTATCATTAATAATAAAAATATAACTAAATTGATATTAACAACTAAATAAGTTTTAGAAAAATAAAAGTCAAATCAAACAGTCCCTAAATTTCCTCCTATACTTCGTATATTAGAACCACCCCCTTTATATACTTCATATGTGTTTACTAAAAAAATACAATACAAATCAAAATGCTTTGCATAAATACTTTATAATTATTCATGTTCATCACTTTCTTTTCTTCATTTAGTGAAAGGCCAAAACCCCAAAGTTAAGTTCAATAGTAAGAAACCGCATATGAAAACTTGGGAGTCCATAGAATAACACTAAGGAATCTTGGAGTCCTTTATTTAGTAGGTCGGGTAGGAATATAGGGTTAAGATGATATAAATGACAAAAGATCCTGGATGAGGTTGCTTATGAACTAGAAGATCAAAGCCTACCACAGAAACTCACAGATGTTTTTATTGCAAAATCAGGCGTGCAGAAGAAATAACTAGCAAGGCTCTTGAAGTATAAGCCTTGCATGGGATACCATCAGTACTTTGTAAACAAATGCCACATGAATGAATTGTTCTCAGGCTGATAGGTCCTCAAGTGGAAATATTCGATCAAATATTGAGTCACATTAGTGGCACAGCAAATCTTTTGAAATTGTTAAATGCATTCACAATTCATCAATGCTCCAACTTATTTAGCCACGGATTAATTAAACTAAGATCATCTGCTCATAAATAAGGTTACATATAAATGGTATTGGGCCGGCAGAAGAAAGAGGATATTTATGTACAATATCTTGTTTACTCAGCTTTCACGCCTTAAAGAATACAGCACCTCAGCACCAGTCCCTTTTGATCCATCCTTGAGTCTTCATTTCCTGCAATAAAATTTGACATGAATACTGAAAAAATAAGCAATATGATTAGATAGGAAAGATGTTCTAGAGTCCTGCTGCCGATAATGCCCCAACTATCATCTGACCCTATTAGTTCGGAGTTGATGCAGATCTTCATAGGCCATGAAGAACTTGTACTTACATCTGCCTCACCCTTAAAAACTTCCTAACCACATACGGATACCTAACATATTCACTTCAGGTAGAAAACTACCGTCCATTACTAGGACATTTTCAGAGTAAGCAACCTTTTCTCACTTTGTTTAGTCCTTTATAATTATCTGTTCTAAACACCAACTACATCCCTTTCATAGAGTTAACAAATATGATTTATTGATTGTTTTTTCTATTGATTTTCCATACCTTAAATCAATTAAAAGAATTCACTATGGAAAAGGGAAAAGGGAACAAGATGGGATAAAGTAGATTTAAAAAAGCTATGGGGGAGGGAGGCTGATTTGGAAACTATGAGTAGCTGATTTGGAAACTATGAGTAGCTAAGTTTACGCAGACGCAAATATGAGATACCTTCAGGAGGCTGAGCTAGCTTCCGGTTTTGTGGTGACATCATTTCTTTCTTCAATTGCATCAATATATCCTCCATTGTATACTCCCTCTGCCAATTAGCAAGCATTGGGAAAAGGCGTGGTTCAACCTAATAATGAAATCATCAGCAAGGTTAAGATCAAACCACTAGTGAGCAAAAAATGAACAGGCTAAAATCACCTACCAAACCAGTTTCAGGATTGACACATGTCATATTAATTCGAGTTTGGAACCTCACACTTGGTGGATTATCGGGATAATCCTTGCCACAGAACAGTTTCAACTGATAAATGCGCCCTTCATGTACAGTCTGGCAACCAACACGATGAAATAACTGTGCTGTTCTCCAATATTATAAAGAGTGCAGACAGTATTGCAATACAATCAAGTTGTATGTTCATAGGCATTACAGAGGAGCAATGCATACTCCAAAAACTTGATTTCCCATGTTTTTCAAAGAACTGCTTTAACTAGACAAGAATTTGGCAACATTTAACAGAGAACTAAAGTAGTAAAATGGGAACAGTCTCTCAAATGGGTTGAAAGCAGGTTTAGATTCAACAATCATCTTGTTATAAACTGACCCCAATTTGTATAGTGTCCTATACGAGCTTCTTTCTTAAAGAATCACCATTTTAGAAACTTCTTTAACCAAGAAAGAATCTCTCCTATGGTTTCTTGTGACTGAGATCTAAATTCCACGCCTGCAGTTTAAGAAGCTAAAAGCAACATGCAAATCTTTTTGACAATCAGCGTTTAGCTTCAACATCTAGATTTTAGGATCTCTGACAATTCCGTAAAGCTTATTTTTCCTACTCTAGATTGGACAAATGTAAGACAAATTGCATATTCCCAAAAGTAAGTTTCTCAACGCATATGATCCAGATTCGGAAAAATAATCATGCAGCTGGCCAATCTAGATATCTGCTGTTGTCTTTCTGCATGCACACAAGTAAAATTTGTACCCCCAAAAAGGGCATAAAGAAAGAACAACTAGCACTAGTTTTGTATAACAAGTATAAAAGAAAATTTAACGAGTTCCTAATCCTAAAGAACACCTCATTCCTAATCTAGCTAATTATCCATGAGTGTTATGGATTCCCTGCTTATGTACTGGAATTGAACACAGATATGTATATGTGTTGCACCATCATAAGTGTTTTTGCACCATATTAAGCATGTCTATCTGTACATGCTACAAGAGTATGTTCCTGTTCTCATTTTGGGTCATGATTGAGATTTCCAGTATAGTTTATCTAGCTAACTGACTCGTAATGTTAATAGGTTTATTGGTAAGGAAATTTTCCCCCGATTGAAAACCTGGCTTTCTACAAACTATTACCTTTTTAGAAGACAATGTTTTTCTAATGAACTCACAAATGTTCATTATATAAATAAAAGAACTAACTGATGAGAAAGAGTTACAGTTGAAAATCACTTAAATAGTGAAAACACGATCAACATGTAAACAACCAAAGCTATGCTCATTGAATTATGCATTATGGGGCTAATTTAGAAATCATCTAAAATTCAACCTTCTAATCCAACCTTGTTGCATAAGATACAATGATAAAGTAAAAATGACAATATTCTAGGAGAACGGAAAAGCAAAATGCATACACTGGGGGGACCAATAATAGTTCCTGTCCATGACTGCATGTAGACATCATCAGCATCATCCATTCCGTAGCTGACAGTTCCATCACCAATTCCCTTCTCCCCTCTTTCAAGCTCTTCCAGCAATCTGAAGTTCCTAGGCACTGTAGAGGATGGAGAGTTTCTATTAATTAAGAGAACCTTCACTTCAGGTTTAATCACCTTTAAGAAAACAAAACATGAGAATTTCCCACACATGTGGTGCCAGTAAATTGCAAACAATACCAAGGCCTATATTACAAGTTAACTGATATAGTTCCAAAAATTATTTTCAAAATGTAAAGGCAAGAAGGCATGTAAATCCAAAATATCAGATGAATCAGATGGCAAATATAAGCCAGACCTTCAAGACAAAACTTCATGATCACAGCTATAAATGTCAATCCAAACCAAACTCTGAATATTTTGCTCAAATCAATATCACACAGACACAATTTGCTACCTTAACTTACAAATTGTTAGTCATTCTGTTCATTCAGAGTGAGCAACATCCAGATGCTCGCACATTGACCTTCACTATGTTAGGATTACTGTATCTCTAGCTTGAGAACTGTTAACTAGATATAAACATGATGTGCTAAACTAGAAGTCTTGAACTAACTTACATAAGATTTGGAAAGCTAAATAAAAAAGGATACAAAAGCAACTCAATCACTTCGAAATAATCAACTTTTGCAATCATGAATCACATCACAAATAGAGCAGTTAAGAGTTTATGGGCCCCCCAAACTTACTTCAGTCCACTTAAGTAGGTAACTTAAACTCCCATAAATTCAGTAAAATATCCTGCTTGCTAAAGGAATTCGTTATATTTTCACTGTGCCCAATAACATTCTTATCACCTTTCATGATCTACTAAAGCAGTTTACTATGAACAAGAAAAAATTCTCATAGTGAGAAAATTCCTTACGTTTTCATTCATGTTTGAGTTGGGAAAGCTTAAGTGGGCAGAACAAATTGAAAATAGTTAAGAAAATGGAAGTTCGGAGCCAATCCAACATATATGATTAGGAGAGGCTTACGATTGACAAAGAAAATGATTTAAAAAGTAAGTCGAAAGAGTTTCAAGAGATCTTTACAAACAGAAATGAGAAAAGGTAGTGATTTCCGAGTGAATTAATTAGTAGAACCTGTGAACACTAGTTTCAATATCCTCGACTAAACCTCAAGTAAGTCGGAGAAAACAAATTGGAAATATCCCTCATTTCCTCATAAGTTTGACAATATGAAAGCAACTCTAGCTTCTTATCAGTTATCATTCTTATTTGGGAATTTCTCATTATATTACAGACCATTGTTACCGTAGAAGCATATTCAACTAGAACCTCTTCTAATCCCTTAAACGATCTCATCATCACAAGTTTGCCAATTAATTATCTAGTCCTGCATATCAGCAAATACATAACCCATTCACTTTAAACCAGTCATCAAAAATTACCGAAGACTTATACCCTCCTTCGATTTCTACTCTCTATGAGGTTATACCTTGAATTCTGACACATACATTATTAGGCGCAGAGAAAGATCTCACACAATTCCAACGTCAAACACCATTATATGCACAGTTTCACTAACAAAAGGTAAAAAGCAAGAAAATTTTTCAAAGATGCTACAAAACCCATTCCCGAAGGCCATCGATAGCCATAAAGAAAATAAAGTAAAGACATAGATTGAAGCCTACTTACCAACAACCCTTGATCCTTCACTACCCATCGCCCTCCTGAAAGTAGAGATGACAGAAATCGTGCTAGGGTTTCCGGTTAGATGGAATACAAAATAATTGAGAAAGTTTAAAGCAGGAAAGATCGTACAGAGACGCTGTAGGTGCCGAGTCCGAAGTCCGGACTATTTATGTTTCCAACAACCGCGACCTTAAAGTCCACTACTAAGGTCCAAGTGGGACTCGCTCTAATGCTATAACTGAAAGAGCTGTATTTATTTTTAGTTTTTTACTTAGGAAATCAGAAAATTGTTTTTTAATCAAACTATGATATCATTATAAATAATATTGTCTTATTTCTTAATTAACCATCAGAAATTGTTGTTGTGGTAATCTAAATCTAAAATTGCAAATCATAGGAAATTTATGGACAGGTATCGTAGAATATATTTTTTATTTAAAACAAAAAATCTATATGTGGAAGTATTATATTTATAATGTTAATTTTCAAAATTAATAATAAAATAGATAAAGAATAAATAATTACTCCCTCCTATCTAAAATAAGTGTCTTTTTAGAAAAATTTTAATTATTCAAAATAAGTGTCGTTCACAATACTTCATGCATGTTTATAATTTTATTTCCAAAATTACCTTTTAATTGCTCCCACATTCTAATTATACAGATTATATTTTTAAGGCAATTCAATATGCAATTAATAAGGGTATATCAAACATTTCATTAACTTTCTTAATAAGTGTGCATCTCTTTAGAACGACATTTATTTTGGATAGGAAGGAGTAATAATTTCGGTAGAAACAATTGGTAACAACTAAGAACCGATTATATCTATAATTCACTGATCATGAAGATTATAGAAACAGGAGGTTCGAGGGTAGTAAATAAGCATAAACACGTATGTGTTATTACAATGTGACCTAATTAATAGGCTGCATCATCATCTACCATGTTTCTGCGATTAACATACATGTTATAATTATTCTCCCTTGGAGACCTCCAAATGTCAATTGGTTTATGAGACCCGACCTCTAGCCCTGAAGCTCTGGAGTATGTCCTGAATTCCGCCGTGGATCGATCACGGAACTGTCGGATTACAAGAATTGATGCTTGCTGCGCGAATGAAGAAGTCAATAACATATCTCCAAGAGCTCCAAGGTCCTCATCTTCACTCCACTCCGATATTCCCAATGTCAACGGCGATTTTACTTCTTTGCCTCGACCAACAATGTACAGATCGAATTCATCATACGCTGATTTTATGGTTGTAATTATTTCATCCCCATGGCTCACCAACTTTTCTACGTAAGTTATGGATTCGTCACACATTGTCCTGAACCTGAACTCGTTGATATACTCATCGTCAAGCTGTCTTTCAAGTTCAATGTCTTCCATGAACGAAGCTTCTTCCTCGTCATCCAGGTGGCCTCGACTTGTCATCGCATTTATTGCTTCTTTGCTTGGAACGAAGCGAATAATTGTTAGGTTCACTTTATTATTAGAACTTGTAATCCTGGAACCGTATGACAAGGCTTCGCGATCGTCAGCTCCGCCTATGAAAATGACGGCGCAATTCTGTTTTGATGTGTTCTGGTCAGAATCCTCATCATTACTGATAGAGCTGAGGCCACGGTCGATGAATAACCCTATGGTACACGGAGCATTTGCGAGCAAGTTTTGGTTAACTAGTTTGACAGAAGCGTTCTCTTCTTGGAGCATACCATCACCGCCAGGTTGCTTGTGGAATGGGATTAGAAGCAGTGTCACACGTTTGTCTTCAGCCAGGGTACAAATGTCTTCGTGCATGGTGGTGTAAGGGGACACCACCGTGAGAGGCTGAACGGAAACTGCTTGGCCTCGGTCTTCGAATCTTTCAAAGGCATTGATAATGACCTCTGACTCTGCACTCTCGCGGGACTGGTGGACATGGTTATGGTTGCCATTTCTTTGAGCGTCATGGACGATCATCATTGCCGAAGAACGTCCAGTGAGCTCCACTAGGTGGACCGCAAAGACGCAGATGGGTGATTGCTTAGTGGGATTAGATATTTCAAGAAGGTTGATCATTCCAGAAACGTTACGTCGGTCATGAATACAGACAAGGGTTCGCAGCTCCGAGTGAGGTTCGCTTCTCTCCAAGGTCCTGCGCTTGTAACGCCTAAAGTGCTTCCCATACTTGTAAATCATAGCAGGAATTGGTTTTACAGCAGTCATCATTACAATAAGTGTTAGCACAGTTACCACAAATGCGCGATTGTTCATCCACTGCGTTTCACCAAAAAAAAAAAGATGTTATAAAGTGAAAGTTACTATCTTTTCACATGTTCTCAAAGTTAAAACTGCGTACCCCTCTGTTTCGGCCGGCATTAAGGACAATCAAAGCTATAACGCCTTTGGTGTTCATAAGAACTCCAAGGGTTACACCTTCACGATTAGGCATTCCATAGAGCATTGAGATGATGAGAGAGCTAACCATCTTGGCAGAGAAAGCCACGGCAATAGCTAAAACTATGAGCCAAGGATTTCTATTATATTGTCTGAGGTCTAGGTAGTTGGTTCTGATCCCAGTTATTAAGAAGAATGCAGGAAGCAAAACGCCGGCCACAAAGTCTTCAAGTTTCTGCAGAAGTTTCATGGAAAGCTCACCCTTGGGCATAATAAGACCGAGAATGAAAGCACCAGTCATGGACTGAGAGCCACAAAAGTCTGTGATGAATCCACACAGAACCACCCCAGCAAGAATAAAGAAGATTTGGAGATCATTGCATTTGCCTTCCTTGGAAGATGTTTTTTTAATGAACCAATGGAGTGCAGGACGTAAAGCAAACCAACAGAAGATAATAAAAGCCAAGGTGGATAACACAGAGAAGTAATAATTATCTTGGCCATTAGAAATGGTCACTGCTGCCACAAGAAAACCCCAAGACATTAGATCAGAAACCAAAGCTGAGGACAAAGATGTTCGACCAATGTCAGTGTGAAGAAGCTTGATGTCTGAAAGAACTCGAGCAAGATCTGTGAAGCTTGTAACAGTGAGAACAAGACCACAATGGAAAGCACCAAGGACAATTTTGTGCATAGGTTCTTCCTTCAATAACTGGCTGAGCCCGCTGTACTCCGTCTCTTTTATCAAAAAAAAATAACCAATCCCAAATCCGAACGGAAGCAGGAACCCGAGGATGGCATTATATAACGACTTCTTTTCAATACGCCTTAGCGCTCCCAGCTCCATCTCCAATCCCACAAGAAACATGTAATAAACTAAACCCAGATTTCCCATTGTCTCTAGGGTCTTGGTTGTTTTCAAGGGCTGTATGTAATATCCGAACCATTTACCTCCTCCTAACAGACCAGGACCCAGCATAAGAGCAGCCTATATACATATGTGCAGAAAAGGCAAAAGACAGACATTATGATAAGGTACATGTAATCATGACATAGGATGATGATAAAAAAACAAACACAAAAGGTGGGGACACAACTCACGATTAATTCAGCAGAAAAGCGAGGTTGACGAATTACATTCAAGCCGAGGAAGATAAGGCGGATGACCAATATCGTGAGGCTTAGTTGGGCGGCAAAGAAGGGGATAGATTTGACCAAAGGATTTGCATTTTGCCAAAAGGTCGTGTCATTGAGTATATCTGAATCATTATAGCATGCCCGCAGGGAGCCATTAGCAAATATGAGCTGATAGCCTGCAAACGAGTCTCTGTTATTGCCTTGGGGAACAAAGAAGCCACCGTTCATCATTTTCCTCTTTGCTCAGAAAACAAAGAGGAAAATGTGAAATGAGCAAAGGGATTCGAGAGGAGAGAAGAGGGACGAGGCAATGATCTTCCAAAGACAAGGTGGGTCTAATATAAAGCCATGGAATTTAGTTGATTCCTCTAACTAATCCACGGGTTGTTCATACCGTTGTCTGTAGGAGGGTTTGTTACGAGTTACTAAAAACTAATTACATCAATTTTCATTCCAATCATTATTAATTATTTGGAAATTGGTCATAAATAGCAACAACGGTACATGACTCACAGGACATACGGATTAAAACTACATTACTGCACGATTTAGTTACAAAATGAAGATGAAATCTTGTTCTTTTGCCACCCTAACCTAATTACTCTCCTCCGCACGTTGAAGCCAGATAATAGCTTGCAGTTTTGCTTGGACCTTACAATGCATAGTCATAAACCTATTAAATCGGCATCCACATTAATCGCTTAATATTCATTTTAATAAAAGGTTGGAAATAAAAAAAATCGAACTTTTCAAATTTATTTTACAAAATACAATAATTAAATGTAGAAATTGTTGGTTCATTACATGATGGTTATGTAATTTTGATTAAAATATAGGTAATAAGGTGGTCCGATAACTAATATAATATTAATGGGTCAAATTCTAAAAAAATAGATATAATTATGCAATTATTAATGTGTATGCAACGTGTGTATTGCATAATTTGGATGTGCAGGATAAATTTTCGCATATAGACGTTTTCAAAACATGAAAACTAATGCTAAACTAGAGCGTATTGTGAGTCGATCTAGATGGTCTTGCTTTAAATAACTGTCTTGTTTAAATTATGTATTAAAATATTTTGTGAATGTGATTGTGTTGATTGCAGACATTAAATGTCCGATGAGTTTGATAAATGCATGAATGATACTATAAGTGCTCATTGAATGTGAATTGGAAGAAATAAGTGTTTATCAACATTTACGCTGAATGTCGGACCACGATCTGACGATAAATGTATTTTGAATGTGATGGGTATATGAATAAAAAAAGTGATTCTCAACTTAATTATTGAATGCCGGATCAAGGTCCGATGGTGAATGTGAAAGTGATTGTGAATCTGAAATCATGCGACTAATTGATTATATGTGCTTGATGCATTCCATTACATGAATGCATGAAAGATAAAGGCAGTTGTGACCAGAGTCGCCAGTGAAAAAAGCTTAAAGTTCATACTGTGATTGGAGCTTCGGGCTCAGTGTGAATGTACCCGGTATCCATTAAGAAATATGAGACATTATCTGATACAGCTCGGTATCCACAAGGGATATGAGCTAATAAAAAAGCACCCAGTTTCAACAAATAAGAAATAAATGTGAGTCGCATGCGTATTGCATTTATAAGTGATATGTATATATCATAAGAATGAAATGATCAGTATGATTGCTTTGAAAGTGATATATGATGTTATGTGCTAAATGAACAGAAGTGAACAAAATGCTTACATGATTGTGTAATGTTAGTGATTAACATGATTTTAAATGAAATGACGTGAATGATGTGATTATATGAGTTGTATGTGTTATGTGATTGAGTGAGCCAATAATCACTCATTGAGTACCCAAAATTTGTAATATTTTCAGGTTCAAAAGAATTACCCTGTTGGGCAAATGGGGGTATAGCCACTGCATTCAACTAAGAGGAAGAGGTTATGATTAGTTCGCGTCTATATAAGTATTGTCATATTTTTGGTATCAATATGGGTATTTCGTGATTTCTGTACAAAATGTATTTGATCATGTCTGTATGTAATAACTTTCCAAATTGGAAATATTTTGAAAAAGAGATTGATTAGAGTGTAATAATAATTGTGATTTTGATGTTTATGAAATAAAGTATGGGCCCGATTTGATTATTGTTTTCTGCATACACTTGTGCTATTTTTTGAAAAATTTGTACTAAGTTTCAAGTGTTTGACCATTCTAGCACGCCACTCTTGCGAAATTCACACTCGAACATCACTTAGGACGTCGGGTACGTATCTTGTGAGAGTGGGGTGTTACATTAACAATCCTTAAGTGTTAGTCTTTTTAGTTACTAGGATCCTTAGGTATTTAAGTAGGTGAGTCTCATTCCCGAAGTTAGTTGTTAGGTACAATAGCTCTTCCTTCCTTAAGCAATTCAAAGATAAGTAAAAGTTTCTCTTAAAGGGATACAAATTCCAGGCATGATATTTCTTTGAATTGATGCAAGGATTAAGTGGACAACTGAGCTAATTCTAGAATAGATTTACAGAGGAGAATAAGTTCAATTGCAAAAATAAAAAATAGATTCTCAACTTATCACATTTGTAATGATACTTAAATTTGTGTTCCTTAATAATGTTCCTTGTTATATATTTTAATGAGAGCCTCCATGCTCATTGTGAATAGATCTCCTTCCTCCTATATTAGTTTTTAAATAATTCCTAAGAAATGAGGATGTTATCATATATATTCTAGCATCATATAATTCCTCCTTAGCTTGTTTTGATAATATGCATATTGATATTAATAACTAAAGTGAAAAATAAGAAAATAGTAAAGAAATACTAAAAAAGAGTGATATGTTACTAACAAATTAATAATAGATTGTAAATATAAGTATTAGACGTTAGGTATTAGAAATTGTTAATAAAAGAAATATAGAAGTTAGAATGTTAGAGTAGATGTTAGTATGTATAAAATAAATGTTAATATTATAACTTGATGGGAAGCAATGCTAGTCCACTACAAATATTTGTATTTACAAAGAGAAAAGAGAAGTAAATGAAAATAATAACAAAGATGAAGTAAGATGACTCACTTTTATTTCATCAAAATATTATGAAGCATAAAGACATTTGAGGGCATAAGGGTTTATGATTAAAAAGTTGTTTTTTATTGAAAAATAAGAAGAATAATTTTATTAGAGGGTTTTAATAACACAAGAGAGGAGCTTGAAGTGGCTTTAGATAAAGAAAGAAAGTCAGAGTTTTTTTAAGATCAATAAATAAGAAAGAGCTTTAAGAAAAAGAGAGAGAACAGAGTAGAGGATTCTAAGTAAAGGACTGCTTGCCTCATTCATACACTGGGTACCTTTTACATATAGATAAATGTCTATTTCAGTAATTATAATAGTAGAGCTTCTTATAGGTTTTAGTTAGAGCATCTTACAAGCTTTAGTTAGATCATCTTGTAGTTTTTAGGCTTCAGCCTTTGTCGTATTTAGGTGCTTCTTATAGGTTTTGAAGATTTTAGGCTTTGTCATTTGTTTCTTACAGTGATGAAGTTTTCTTTAAGTCCTTGCATCAAGGCTAGATCCTCTTTATCTTCAAGGTGCAAATCCACTTCTTCTTTGTTACTTTATGAAGAAAATATTGATTAAGACTTTAACAATTTCTTCATTATGTCAAAATATTCTTCTTATGTTTTAGCTTCAACTAATAAGACATTCATATTTGATTTTTACTATAGGAATATGGTTGGCTCATTATTTTGTGTTTAATGGGCTGAGAATTTCAGTCTAACCATTTTAGCCTAATTGTTTATAGTTTAATAGGCCTAGATTGTTTATAGCCTGATCCCTCCCAAAAAAACTTATTTTGTCTCAAACCCAGCCTGAATCATGATTGGTCTTAGATCATACGACAAGATTTATGGCCAAGCTTAAAGCCTAATCAAACCAATCTAGGCCTGAAAATCTTGAGCAAAAAAAAAATCCCTTACAGTATATATTAGGTTGAGTCCATAAAAAGCTCAAATTTAGCTTCAAGTATGTTTTGAAGTTCGGGAAAATACTTCTCAACAACATCCAGTAATCCCGAAAAAGCTTCAGGATTTTGAGCTGGGCTATCTGGATCGTACTGAAAAGCTGGATTCAAGAAAAATACAGCTGCATGAAGACGTCTGCGCAACATTTTATCCCACCTATCATCAATTATATCAATATAGGTCTTGTAAAGGTGC
>JANTPM010000244.1:8754821-8768017 GCA_025434745.1 Erythroxylum divaricatum | reverse complement strand
CATGACCCATAGTTGCAATCCGACTAATCATAGGCTGAAAAAATGGTGAATTAACAGCATTGATCGGAATACAACTATCGTAAAACCACAATGCAATTGACATATCAGTATCATGCCATCTTTCTCTACTTAGTAGTGTTGCTTGTATGCTAGGTTGAGCTGAGTCTATACTAGCACCGGCTTTCATGTAACTTCTAATTTCATTTGTTTTCTTTCTCTTACTACTACCACCTACATCTCCTTTACCAGCTAAGTTAGAGATCTCCACTACATCATCTTCATCTAACTCACAAGTCTCAACATCATACAAATTCATCCTAGAGTCATTTTTCTCCTTTTTACTATTAGATGCTTCTATTAACTGTCCTTTAATCAAAAAACGAACATCTGGTTTAACTTTAGGACAGGGTTTGACATTACCAGTCATGCCGGCTAGGTGTTGCTTCATTCGGTTTATCCCGCCACCACAAATTGCTTGATCGCAATACAAACACTTTAAGGTTCGTTTCTTTCCACTTGTTTGTACCTCATAACAGTGCTTCCATGCTATATCACTTCTCTTACGAGGATTTTGGCTACAACTTTGATCAGTGGATGGCGACGTGTGCGATGGTGTAGAAGAAACATTGTTATCCATCACTACAAAATAAAAAACAAAGATGGTTCAAGATATGCAATCTTTGAATAAGAAATTAGAGGAAACATTGAGTTAAAGATCATGCTATATGATTCTGTAACAATTTCAAAAGCTTTTTGAAATCATTATCTGAATGAAATTAGAGTATGATCAGTGTTTACCAATAATAACTATGCTTGCAGCAAACTTATATAATTGGATCAATAACAAGAGGTTTCTATTAAAGAAGGACACTAATAAGAATATATTCCTAACTATTGGCACCAAGTTGTTTGGCAACAACGTGTTTTTAAGTGTGAAAGTATGATTTCTAATCCTTCTAAGAAGTTTACTATGGATATATATACGTATAGTGCAATTTGTTGAAAGCTTTCAATTTCTTAGAAAAGACCAACATTCCATAATACGTGCAGCATCTTCATCTCAGCTTCTTGTTTTCATTTAGTGATTGTTTATTGATGATGTTCAGCTAGTTTAAGGAATTTTCCATGTAATTATCTATTTCTTTTAAATTGAAAACTTGCAGGTAATTTATTCTTATACCAGAATTCACGAAAGTTAAAAAAAAAGAAGGAACATAAGATTATTGCAATGCACGAGAACTTTTTGATTAAAAAGGTTTGTTTCTTTTACATAGTCCAACAAGAACGGCAGAGAAAATCCAGAAGAAGGAATAATCACACATTAGTTGTTTGATGCCACAACGAATCATGATTATAATATATAGAAAATGAAACACAAAAGTCATGGAGGATATAGATCGTGCTATGCTGTGCGGTTCCTTTAATTACACATGAGATGACAGTGTTAGTCTCAAAACATCGCAAGGGTGAGCTTTCAAAAGAGATAGAGGTGCTGTCAAACTCAAAGTCTATATGAAATCTTTGTAGGCCAACACCATCTATTGCAAATAAAGCTTTGGCCCTTTGGGAATAATCTTCAGTTGATGGACCAAATCACCAAAACAAGAATCTTTTCATATTGTAGCATACGGTCAAGATAGGGATAGGACAAGTGTATAATCTTTTTGACTCAAAAGGATTACCTTATTTAATGAAGCACGCAGGTCACGTTTCCAACAGTGAAGAGGTAAAAGAAGAAAACAACAACACTAAAGATTTCAACAGAGAAGAACAGCGACAGAGAGAACAAAGAAGGCCGAAGGCGGCGAAGGGTTTTACTTTTAAAAAGGTAGGTTTTATTTTTGAACCAGTGGTTGAACTGGTTCAACCAGTTCCGGTTTAACCGGTCAATTGACCGGTTCTCACCGGTTCACACTGGTTCAATTAAGGACCAGTTTTGAAGAGTCATTCGGACCGGAGAGCCGACCGATCACCGGTCGAACCGATTCGGTTTTTTAAACAAAGACTATAATGCTTTATAATATGTTACTATTTAATGATGCAAGGAACAATACTGATTTCATTAAAGAACTTCTTAATCCAAATGACTACTAAATGAATAATATATTATGAATTAATTGGCAACTAATGTTACATTAGAACCTTTTCAATTTAAAATAATGTTTTGAAGTAAAATATACCTTAATTAAGACTTATTTTTGTCAAACTAAAGTTAATATCCATATGATCTTGAACTTAAATATCAACTCACATATAGAAAATTTGATATCTTTAACATTTCATAAGTTTCAGATATCTCAAATACTAAAACCCTTTTAGTACATGTTTTTGTACTTAAAATATAATAAATAACTTCTATAAATCTAATTCCCACGATAAAGTTATTACCTTTATCATATTTTTTAAAAATTAAAAATACGTTTTTTCTCTATAAACATTAAGACTCTACATACTCCTACTAAAGAAGTCAATATACTCCCACTAGTCTTCTTGTATACATCATTAATCCATAATTACCTCCAAAATAAACTCTTTGAATTTAATATGAAATTACATCTTCTAACATGTCATAACCCTTCAACCATACATCAAATGTATTGACAAAGGTACTAGTCTCCAATTAGATGTATTGTCATAAGATTTGAACTTTTTCAAAAATTATCTTACTCATACTGCTTATCTTGAGAACTATTCTACTATAAGTAGTATTAAAACAAATATTTAATCTAATAGGATTTATAATATGATATTTAACCTTTTAGATATATCATAACTTTCTATTATGTAATTTAAGTATAAACTTATTGGATAATATATACTTCAACTCAGCATCAAGTCTTAAAATTATTAACTTCAACACTTTTAAAGTCTTATCATTTCATATCTAATATATAATCTTGTTAATTAATTTAATTGAACTATTAAATGCAAGTTATTGTACTAAACATAACTAAAGAAGAAATTGTGTCTTATAATATCTCATATTCTATTTTTCTCCCCACACACATTCTTACTATTTGTGGACATATTTACTAAAGAAACTTGTTCCTTATAGATAACTAAGAAAATTCAAACTCATCATGTCAATCATTTCAAAATGTTTTGACATTCTTAATGCTTAGTTTTTACTTATATTTAAACATTTTGAATTTTTAAAAATTTTTAATTAATATTTCATTTAATATATATGACTTTATCATATAAAATCATTAGTAAATATGATGAAACGCAAGCATTCATCCTTTTTATGAATTGTCATTGCATCTAGTACATCAAATATATAAGATTTAACAATTCAGTACCATAATCGTTTTTTTACTAAAGATTGACTTGGTCATCCTTTAATCTAAAAAGTATTAGGAATTCTATACAATCAATAATTAAAAGAAAACACATATCATTATATAGAACTTTATGATCCTTATTTTGTTGATTTAACCCGCGCGATTTAAAGGATAGTTTTAATCATCTAGCTTTTTGTTGTTGCCATTATTGTTAAGCATAAGTCTCCTTTAATCTAACACTTATAAACTATTTTTAAAAACTTGGATCAACTGGTAGTAATGTTGAATCTAAATTCATTATCAAGTACTCAATATAACCCATGATATCTTGTATTAGTAAGAAACTTTATGCAAATATTTTCTTCTAAGGACAACTATTATCATACTATAGCAAATGCCTTCAATTGTAGTTCTTATTTATGCTTTTAGTAGGCCAAACTAAGTGAAATTATTCTAACAAGGTACTAACCTTTCAGTTTTACTATATTCAACTATTTGTATTATGATATCGTAATGTTAACATCCATCTTACATATTGCCATAAAAGTTTGTGAGATATTAGTCAATTCTAAAATGATACTACATTTTTGTTATCTATATAATATTGACATTTTTCTGAAACTTTGTCACTACACGCTCAATCGGTGTTAATAAAAATATTACATAATGGAAATACAACTTTTCTTTCTAAGTTTGAGAACTTTCCTCAAACCTAAATTATGTCTATGAAATTTGGTTAACTGAAACTTTATATCATCTATACTAATAAAAGGTAAATTTTTACTCATAACAAAATATAAATGTAAGAAAACCAAGTAATAGGTTATATGTCGTTGCAACCAAATAAGATTAGGATTTCACTACTATTTTGGAAAGATTAATCTTTTTGAAAGGTTAAGATCTTAATCAAATTTAGTTGATCTTGAGTTTGCTTAATAATTCAGCTAAACTTAAATTAGGTAGATAACAAGTTTATCAATTATATCTTATATGACTTTTAGATCAATTAGGTGATAAATCTTGTCAAAATATATCAGTTAGGTGATAATTGTCGTCAAAATATATCTTTTATGTTATTCTTAACCCTACCCCCTATATTTATATGATTATAAGTTTGCTTATCTGAATTATACAAATTTAGTTAAGCAGGAACTAATGTTATAAGACTTAACATGTTCAAGTTAAAGTGGACTTATGTTTGTTCAACAACTTAATAATTAATGGAACTATAGTTTATTCTTATAATAATAGAAGGAAAAATCTCGTTCTCAATGAGTGAATTAATTTCAAATAGCCTTATGAAACATGAATTACATGTAAAATCTAAAAAATTTAAACATGTAATCCAATATGCATATATAATATATTGAACTTAAAAAAACATACAATTTATGGAAATATAATAAAATTAGAAGCATACAAATATCAAGCCTTATTTTATTCTACTTATTGATGTAATCTTCATAATCTAAAATAATATTTTTCAACTCTTTGAAAATTAAATTGGATTAACCTATTAATTACTCAGTAAATTAAGTCTCTATTTCAAATAGAAATTAAAAACTTTTATCATATTTAAATTAGAAATAATTTCCAATTATTTTCACTCATTTGATAAATTTTAATTGATAAGTTTCAACAAATTACTCTTCTTATTATAATTTAGAAAAATAGTTTTTGAAAAAATTTGTAAGTGAGAAATTCTAATCTAATTAGAGATAACTTTTTCTTAACTATAAAAGTATTTTCTAATATTAAAGAAAATCACTTTTAAAATTAAATAAAATATTTTAAATTAATCAAGAATATCCTTTACATTATTTATTTAGAGATTAGTTTCTTAATTAATTAAAAATCACCCCTTAATAAATTAGGAATCAAAATTTCTAAAATATTAAAGAATGCTCTTTTTTGAAAAATTAAAGAATTGCATTAAATTGGGAATAATTAGAGTTTAAGTAAAAGCTGAATGTACAACTATTTAAGCATGACTACTTTCTCATAGGGATACAAACATAGTAGCCTCTATAAAGCAAATCTATATTAAAGAGTAAGGTTGTAACTCACCCATGGACTAATATAAATACTTGGATTCCCAATTTATTGTTGTTTCTCAAGTTTATGAGAATGAAACCAATTTCAAGAAAGCTTGACCCTTAAGATATATAAGTTTGTTCCATATCAAAATTATAAAATCATTAAGATTTCACAAGAGATTTGAACTGAGTCTTTAAAGTGGATTATAGTTAGTGGCTACATAGGAGTTGCAACTGAGTTGAATCATATGTGCTATCAATTGTTCTTTAACGTAAGCAATCAATTCTTATAATAAAAATGGTTTATGCTTTACTTGTTTATAGAAAATCCTCATGTTCTTTTCTTTCCATAAGGCATACACAACATTCCCAAAGGAAATTTTGTAAGCTAGAATATCCTTATTATAAAGATTATGGTTCTAAGATGAATAAAGAATAATTGTAGACCAGTTAGAGGGAGAAGGTGGCATGTTCCTTAACTGAAGAACTCTTCTCCAAATGTAAGAAGTATATCTATATTTAAAGAATAAATGATCAACAATTTCCCCTTTTTGGTTGTATTGTAAATAAATGCTTAGAATCCTTATAATTCTTCTGATGCTATCTGATTTGATCCACTCTTCAACTGTGGTTCAAAGGGTAAAAGTTACTCGAGAATTAGCTTCTTCAAACCATACTAGTTTATGTCATTTAAATCTTAGAGATGGAATCTTCAACATCATCCTACAAGAAACATTAATTTGCCATTTGAATTCTTGCCCATAAAATAAGGTCCTCCTTGTTTTGGAGGAGGTCTATATTCAATAATATGTCATTAAGAGGGCTCCTTAGTAGGAGTTCTAAGCATCATATTTTGTAACTTAATACTTTTCTAACCAAAGCAGACCCTAGGATAATATTATGAAGTTCAGTGAGTTTAGGAATTACCATAAGTGGTCCATCATTAAATAAATAATGATACCATAAGTTTGTTACTTCAATCTTACACTTAATCACCGTCCTTATTGTTTCCATTAGTTTGAGAATTTGAATCATTAATGATAAGGATGTGTACTACTGAAACTCTTTAGACCTTACATTTTAGCAAAATTTTGCTGGATTTTTATTGTTATTGTTGAATCTTGGTCTAAATAAATAATGATACCATAATTTCAGGTTGAATGGTCTAGAAATTAACATTTCTCAAGTAGAAAGCATTTAGCCATTTAACCTAAAGAGCTTATCATTGACTAATCTCCAAATCTTCTTAATCGTAAGCACTTTGTTTATGATTATTCTAATAGGGCAATGCCTAATCCTCCTCTATCCTTCGGAAGACCAAAAAAAAAAACTCATTTTTTGTTAATTAACAAACAAAAATAATTTTAAATTTAATCTAGAAAATAAATTTTATAATTAATTAAGAAACTTATTATTAAAATTAATAAAAAAATAGAATAATAACTGTCTCAATTAAATTAAAATAAATAAATTTAATTAAAATACTTTCTTAATTAAATTAAGAAAAGTTTTCTTAATTATAAAAGGAGTTTAATTAATTAATTCTAATCTAATTGAAATATAATTAGTTTTAATTATTGAAAACAACTTTTCTTAAATTTTTAATTATGAATCAATATAATACTAATATTAGTCAAATTAAAAGATAATTTAATTATCTTGGAACTAACTTAAAATTTAAAATTATTTAAAATTCTAATTTGAATATGTGTTATTCTAAGTTGCAGTGCTCCTAATCTAAGAGTAAGCTCAAATTTAACTTTGGAATACATTCAATAACCAAACATCCCTTATTCAAACTTTAAATTACACTAAGTCATGTTACCAAACTAAAACCCAACTTTGAAATATCCTATTCCAATAACTAAATATTCTTATTTCAATTTTCAACTTAAGGTTCCAATAACCTTATTTTTAAGCCGGCTTTATTTCAAACTAAGAATAACTTTTTTTTTAACTTATGATAACTAATCCTTCTGTCCAAACATTCTTGTCTTCATCTTTAGGAAACCCTACTCCTAAAAGAAAGTTTGTCGACACCCTCGTGTCGCCTGCTCCAGTCAACAATCAAATAGTAAATCAAATTATAGAATTAAAAATAACTCCAAGTCTACAATTGAAAAATCGAGGTATGATGTCATCCCGCACATAAAAGAACAAAAACAAATGTTTTTGTTTAATTTCTCATTTTAAATTATATAACATGATTAACCTATAAACTTATCAAGTATAAGCATAAATTATCCCTTATTATAAATATTGATCTTTTTTATAATTCCCCTTTAACTGATTTTTGAAACATGTTCATCATCATCGTTGTAGTCACACAAGAATTCAACATCTAACAGTATCCATATGAATTAATTGAGAGAATTCTAGTGGTGTAAAGAGAGGTAAGTAAGAAGTATTGACTATTTTAGAAGTCACACCTATTTGTAATAGGTTTAGACTTTTTAGTGATTTAATTGAAATATAATTTTAAATTTATTAAACTTTATTAAAATTATAATTAATTATCATTAAATGTCAATTAGACCCAAATAAGATCTAATATTTCATATTTATCCTTATTTATTAAATATTGTATATTTAACTTTTAAAATTTCTCAAACTTTAATATCAAGAGCAACTTAATTAAATTACCTTTTTCTCTCATTAATAATTATGGATATGTGAACAATTAGATTCCTAATTTGTTGCTAATAAATACAAACTATAACCTTAAATTATGTTTAGGATATCTTCAATTCTTTAATTAAACAATTTATATCCATAAATCAAGATTAATGTCTATCAATATATCATGACTACCCAAATATTAAGAATATCAAAGATTAATCTTTTTATCTACAATTTTTCGTACAATTCAATTCTTTTATTGTACAATGTTTTAGTTAGATATAATAACATAAAATTAATGTTTATTATATTTGAGTCTAATTAGATTAGTTTTCTACTGGTAGTACTTGGTTTTATTAATGGCATTTGAAATTATAAAGAGTCATCATACCTTGAAAAAAAATTTAAATTAATATTAATCGAGAACAATAAATTATTCTCCTTTATCACTTTATGGAGATGAATCATATGTCGATCACTCAATTACTTTCATATAGTTCATGTTATATCCAGTGACTACCAACTGAGTTACTATAATAAGTTATAAGCAGTATCAAAACATAACAATCCCTATATAAGATAATTTGAATATCTCGAATTAAATGATCACTTATATAATTATTATAATAAGAATTTTCACGCAAGAATTAAACCTCTAACAATATCCATATGAATTAATTAAGAGCATTCTAATGGTGTAAAGAGGGGTAAGTAAGAAATGTTGACTACTTTAGAAATCACACCTATTTGTAATAGGTTTAGACTTTTTAGTGATTTAATTGAAATATAATTTTAAATTTAATAAACTTTATTTAAATTATAATTAATTATCATTAAATGTCAGTTAGGCCCAAATAAGACATAATATCTCATATTTGTCCTTTTTTATTAAATATTGTATATTTAACTTTTAAATTTTCTCAAACTTTATTGTCAAGAACAACTTAATTAAATTACCTTTTTTTCTCTCATTAATAGTTATGTATATGTGAAAAATTAGATTCCTAATATGTTGGTAATAAATACAAACTATAACCTTAAATTATGTTTAGGATATCTTCAATTATTTAGTTAAACAATTTATATCCATAAATCAAGATTAATGTCTAACAATATATCATGACTATCCCGTTATTAAGAACGTCAAAGACTAATCTTTTTATGTACGATTTTTCGTACAATTCAATTATTTTATTGTACAATGTTTTAGTTAGACATAATAACATAAAATTAATGTTTATTATATTTGAGTCTAATTATATTAGTTTTCTACTGCTAGCACTTGGTTTTATTAATGACATTTGAAATTATAAAGAGTTATTATACATTGACCCAAGATTTCTTGAATTAATATTAATCGAGAACAATAAATTATTCTCCTTAATCACTTTAGAGAGATGAATTTTATGTCGATCACTCAACTACTTTCATATAATTCATGTTATATTCAATAACTACCAACTGAGTTATTAGAATAAGTTATAAGCAGTAATAATCCCTATATAAGATAATTTGAAGATCTCAAGTTTATTAATCACTTATATAATTATTATAATAAGAATTTTCATAGGCATATAATTAATGTTCCAAATAAAATTCTCGTCAATTCAACAAACTTATTCTCTAACAAGCATCACACATTTGTTTAATTATTTCTATATTTTAGTTTATGAGAGCAACTACTTCTTTCATAAGAAATAAATACAACATGTGTTAGTTTTTCTACTTTATTAATATCTAATCTCAATAAAACAATTATTAAGAATAATTTAGGTATAATATATAAATAAAATATAAATCTCATAATACAATCTCATCTTAATTTTACTTGTAATGTACATTTATTTCATAAACTTGATTTTATACATGAGTTTATTAAACAAATATGTATAAGAATTAAGATAAGAAATGTTTTAAAACAATTATATAATAAAAAATACAGCCAACCAATGAGATATAATGTACAAACCAACGCTTTACTCGTCACAGAACTCTTATAGTTAATTCTATTTCTCCAGGTTTTTAGTCTTCTTTGCCCTTTTGTTCTATAGTGTAAGATTTGTTTTAGCTTATTGTTGTTCATCTTTTGCTCTCCCTCATTCAAAACAATTCAAACTTTAATATATAAAGACAAGTACAAGCATTTCTAATGTTAATAAGAATAATGAAACATCAAAAGGGAGGTTTTTTTTTTTCCCCTTTTCCTGTCTATATTAATACCAATTTCATCATTAAAATTTTGTGGTCAATCTGTTCCCCATACATATTTTATGTTTTATCATGTACATACTTGTAACCTTCGCCATGCCATGCACGATAGGAAGAAAAAAATCTCATCATGCATTCCCATGCCTATCTTACGAACACAATGACCAATAATCAACTCACAAATTGACTAAGGTTCAGACACCAAATTACTTGTTTCCATTTTCCTTTCATGCCCAAACCAATCTCTCAAATCTTCATCATCAGTACATTCAACGAACTTTGACTTTCTTTGAGTGTCAGCATGCTCACATTCGTCATTACTCATTCTTGCACCAATTTTGTTCCTCTCTGACATCTCATGCTTCACTATCTCTTTCCTGTACACTGTTTTGGACAAATTGCTCTTACCCCCAGCAACTGGGAAATCTAAAAACTTGGAATCCCCAGCCAACGATACTGATTGATCTTCTTCTCCTTTCTCTACAGATCTCCTCATCCCTGCAGCATTGCGTCTCTGACCATCCGCTTCATTTTTATTGAGGAATCTCTCATGGTCATGACTGGGATAATTTACATACTCAGCCTGATTCTGAGTAAATTTATTTGAAGCATTTGAGGCCTTGGATCTTCGATGATCACATTTCAAGCATACAATGTTTCTTCTAAAATTGATGTAGCTACAACTGCACATCCAATAATTACAAACTGTACATTAATCAAAATGCTCTAGTGTAACTAATTCATATCCTGGCTACTACAAATTTAAAAATGATTGAATGAGGGAAAAAAACTAACGAGTCACACTCCCATTCTCCAGGATTAAGCAGTCGCTTGGTAGGCTTTTCTTTGCATTGTAGACATCTTGTATTCTTTGCAAAGTTTAAGAAATTGCATCTGCAATAATTGAATTACAGAATAAGAACCAGAGCATTATTAAAGTATGTCAAGAAGTCTGAGAAATATTACTTTTCACAAATCCAGTCTCCTTTCTTCAGCGGAAGATGGTCTTGATCCTCTTTTAGCTGCTTCAGTCTTTCTTCACAAAAGCAATCACATCTCAAACACTTAATGTTCTTGCCGAAGTTGAGGAAATTGCATCTGAAACACCAACACGAATGAAAATTCACTTCAGTCCTTGAATTGTTGACTCAACACTTTAAATTATCATAAGATCAATAATTAAATTACTTGGGGCAAATCCAATCTCCTCGCTTCATTGGAACACTTGTGAGGTTTTTCTCCTGTCGATTTGAAAAATGATTACATGCACTTCTTTCTATGGCCGTGCTAGTTTGCGGATCATATTGACTGCCAAAAGCCGCCAATTCTTTCAACATTTTTCTCACCGCTTCTCTCACCAATTTATTTTGACATGATTCGTTCTCCAGTGTGTTGGAAATTAAATGAAGACCATACGTCAGTAGAAAACGCATCACATCCACAGTTTGTGCTTCTTCATGTTCATATGCCTTTAAATATGCTCTCTCACAGTGACCCCTCAAGTTGCAGGAGCTACAAATCTACAAAATTGGTTGTTAAAATGAGATATGATGCATTACCAGAAATTTAGGTCATATTTGTTCAAATCATGAATTTGCAGAGTCGACCAGTAACCATTTAAAAAAAATATGAAATCCAAAAGCATAAGGGTTATAATATTCAACACTCACGTTTTCTTCATCAATGCCAACATGTGCTCGTAGACGCTTCCCTGAATTGACAACTTTTCGATCTATGCTTGGGCAGTCGCATCCAGCAATGAGCTCAATATCTTTCCTTGATAAGAACCTGGTAACAGAAGAGTTAGCTGAACAACCAGTTTTTCGGAAAATGAGAACAGCTTCATTTGCTAAAGATTACCTATACCTATACATGAAGCATAAAACATGAGTAGTTCACATGTGCTCCGACCACCCAATATTTGTCATGATTCCTATTGAAAATACTTTTGCAATTTCTGAAACAAGATAATTATATAAAAAAAAACTTTTCTAATGACTCAAAATTATCCTGTTCCAGAAATTTCAAAAAGTACTTTCAACTCAAAATTGCCTTAATAGAATAGGCAGCCGTAGAGTAACCCCATTATTTGACTAAACTGACTCTATCACATCAAAGTGAAATATTCATTGACGGCCCACGACAATGGCCTCGCAAAAGAAATCACTTTATTTGACATGGACCTTTTATCAAACATTTCGCCTGCAAAGCCAAATGCTTATGTCATTACCTTATAAACCCAGGCCGATCACGCGCAAAGTTCAGGCACGCAGTTCTAACAACATTTACTTCCTTGGAGCTCAATTCCCCGCTTCTGAGCGGGTTTCCATCACCTTCAAGGTATCCCCTTTTTAGTAAAACTTCCATAAAATCTATCCATTCAGGCCAAGGATGCGAAATCTGGATCCTTGATTCATTTACTTTGGTGGGTTCTCTCTGAATTGGAGATTTTTCAGTTTTTGACCATTGTTGGGTTGTTTGGTGGGTAGGTTTCGAAGAATAGAGCACCTCCGCTTCACTGTAAATGGACTCAAATTTCGACTTTGGAAAGAGGATTTTGGAGAAGATGCGAATATCTGAGATGGGCAGATCGAATTTGGAGCTCTTCCAGTGGCTTGTGAGAATTGAGCAGAGATTTCGGTTCCGGTAACAAAAGAGTATATGCATTGTCACTTACGGGTTAGAGAGCGTCACTGATCTAATTTGGCGGGAATAAGTCCTTGTGATTTTGAGTTGTAAATGATGCTGATGATGTGTCTGCTGAGTATGCGTGATTACAGATTACCGTTCCTTATTCCGATGTTTAGAAGCAAGAGTCCGTTCCACCTCACATTGAACATTATCATGGATTCAATAATTCAATTTAATTTAATAATTGTTATAAAAGATAGAAATAATATAGTGTACCACTAATTGTAAATGCACCATTTAATAGTTAGTATACATATGGTTTGGTTTTACCTAACACAAGAATGAAGTAGGTAGTTATTGGTTTGGTTTTACCTAACACAAGAATGAAATAGGTGGTTATTAGTTTAATTTTACCTAA
>JANTPM010000244.1:8707623-8719094 GCA_025434745.1 Erythroxylum divaricatum | reverse complement strand
GAACGTTCTTATGAGCAACTGCAGGAGACCTAACCTATATATAGCTTCCATATCGGGCTTCCCCATCACAAGGCCGATATGGACCCGGTCCACACTGATCGGGACCCATTTTCTATCCGAACTTCGACCTATTAATTTAGATCGTTTATTGGGTCACTTTATTATCTTTATCCGGATCAAATGACGTAACTTAACCTGTAATTTATTTAAAAACCAAAATCGCAATTAATGTTAGTCTAACTTCAGAGACATTGACACAATTGCCCTTTAGGGCAAAAATGTCTAACAGTTTAATCTTATTTTATTTCTAGAAGTGTAGATCTTTCATCAACCTATCAAGGCGAAAAATTTTACTTGTTTTCTGAAGTAAATTTGTACTTTTTTTCTACAATATTAGTGACAAGTTTTAGCAACTCAATGTCTGGCACCAATATGCAATGTAGGTTAAGAAACAAGACATAACAAAGCAAAAAAACTACCTTCTTTTTCTATGTTTCACATTACAATGTGATTATAAGGTGTAGCTTGATGCTTTTGTAACCTTTTTTTTAGTCGCTAACAACAAGATTTACTTAGCTTTTTAAAATTATGAGTACCATGTATTAAAAATATTCTGTATATAGGATAGGAATCATTTTATTATTAGATACTAAATGTCCTATACACATGTTACCTGTATAAAATTTCAAGATATTAGTAAAAAAAATAGCTATATTTTCTCTTTACATTGAGTGTTTCATTTTGTTATTAAAGCAAGTTTAAATTGGACATTATTTATTGTCCATGTCTGTTGTTTGGTTGATTCTTCCTTATTTTAATTTATAGGAGTATTATTTGGTCTACGTGGAATATATATGATTCTAGCTTGTGTTTGTGTTGCATGAACAAAGTGCTTGTCTTTAATTCATTAACTTTATACTTAAATGCTATATTACTATTTGTATGTAGATAAATAGAGATGGATGGTTAGGTTAAGAAATTAGCTATGTTTTATATATTTATAGGGAAGATGTGGAATTTGTGAGTGGAGATTTTGAAAGTTGGGCATAGAAATTGATAGGTTTTGTTATTGGGACATAGAGAGGGTGCTTACTAAAGATGTTAAAGGAACCAAAGAAAATACGATTGTTTATAGGTTCCAAGTGTTAGTCTCAAAAATGGGTTGATGAAGAGAAGAAAGAGTGATGCTTATGAGTCAGAGAAATTTAAGCTCATTGTAGAACATAAACTGATAAAGTTCTATATTAATTATGGATCCAATTTACCAAGTCTAGTATAAAATGTGGAAGTTGAAGTTAGTGTTAATGTTTTGATGATGTTATTATTGGAAACTGTATTCGATGCCCCTATCAATGTTATTTAGTCCACTATCATACAATCTATGAATGAAGATGCAATTAAGAAATATCTTGTTAATGTAAGTAATAGTGCTTTTACTCTACATGAGGAAGAAGATAATGCTTTTTTAATGTAAGGATTAGAGAGAATTTTGATTCAAGTTTAGATGATGAAGAGTTGGAAGTACCTAAGGATTTAGTTGTTTAATTTAAAAGGGGATAACTAAAGAAAAAAAAAGAGCAATGTCAATAACAAATAACAGAAAAAGGGAAAGCTATAAAAAATGTAACAAATTATGGAGATGATAATGATGGAAATGATGACACAATAAAAATATGAAAAATTATTTTGAGTCATTTGAAACTTGTAATTTTAAAGAACAAAGTGGTTCAAATGTTGATGGAAGGTTAATACATAAATTAAAAATTCGTAGATTTAACTCTTATAAGAAAAAGGTTAAGATTGAGCTTGGTTTGTTCTTTGATGATTCAAACCAATTCAAAGGACTTCACAAACTTGTTGTTGACAAAAAAGGAGTTTATTTTTGCTAGGAGCATAAAACAATCTGTGAGATCCAAATGTGTGAGTAAGTATTGCAAACAATACATTTTAGCCAGCTTAGTGAAATATTTAAATAATACCTAGGTAACTATTTTCAATTTTTGGTTATTTTCAAATTGGTACCATTGGTATTGTAGATCGATTACTCATATATATATGTATATAGGTGAGACATTTTAAGTAGAAACACACATGTAATCCTATTTTTCACAATAAAAATATGGGTATAATGTGGCTTGCTAGGAGTTACTTCAATAATCTCCCAGTACTCACTACATTAAAGCTGATAGACTTGAAATTTTTTATGAAGAAGTTCGAGAATTGATGTTGGGTACACGTTTGTTATAAGGCTAGGCAATTTGTGATAGAGGAAATGTAAGAAGGTGTAAGATTAAAATATGGCAAGCTATAGAATTGCATGAAGAATTTTTAAGGTTAAATCATAGTAGTATAGTTAAATTGGTTATTGAAAGGTCATCATTTGGAGTTAATTTGCAACCATCAATTAATAAAATATATGTGTGTTTTGAATGTTGCAGATTCTTAGTTGGTTATAGAAGGTTGATGTGACTAGATGGTTGACTTTTTGAAGGTACTTTAGAAGGTGAATTATTAAAAGCATTAGGAAAAAAATAACAATAATAAGATGTTTCTTATAGTATGGGTTGTAGTTCATACTAAAAGAAAACTTGGACCTGTTTTTTAGAGATGTTGAAGAAATACTTTGATTTAAAAGATAAAGGTGGATGATTAGTGACTGTTGATCAATAAAAGGATTACTCTGAACTTTATTTGTTTTTATACTGAAAATTTGTTCATATTAGCTAGGGTTAAATTTGTTGGATCCCCCTGTGAATTGGCATATTATCAATATACCCTTTAATTTTTTAAAAACCAATAACCCCTTTGTAGTTTTAGTTCTATAATATGATCCCCTACTATCACCTTTTGTTAAAAGCTCCAATAGTAGAATCCAAAATAAACTTGTTTTTATTATGTGGCACTATATATGACACTGCATGTGGCACTACATGACGTTGTTTTAAAGTTCATAATTAGGGTTTGTAATGAAAATTGATGGAAGAAGGACATGTGTTATAAAAATCAAAACTATAAGTGTTATTGATATTTCTTAAAAGTTAGAGAGTACATTGATAATATGTCAAACCATAGGGAGGTCTAACAAATTTTACCCTATTAATTATTTACTAATTTTTGTCAATTAAATGTTTGTATAGGATTTTGTGGATGAACTTGGTAGGTAGCTCCCAAGAGCTAAAGTAATGTTTTGTACAAGAAATATATTTTCTAATTGTAGAAAAAGGGATCACAAGGGACTCAAATTAGATAGACCAATGTAAGTCATGTAATGAAACAAGCCTATTTTAAAATTTAAACGAGTTGAAAAAGGAGTCTGAAGAGGCACATAAGGATTTACTAGGATTTCAAAGGAAAAATGGTCAAAAACACAATTCAACACTTCATTAAAATATGGAATTGAAGATAAAAATCTTTTAGTGGAAGCATTTTTAAAGCTCAAATAAAGAATATTATCATAATGCTTAAGGAAGTTAAGATGTTGAAGAGGAAGAGAATGGTTAAGAATAGTATCATGACAAGTAAATGGAGAGATCACATTGGTATAAGAATAAAGAACAAATTAAGACTTAATAAGGAGTTAAGTATTGATTGTCAACTTAAGAGTAATAATGTTGCACGTCATTACTGCCATCGAGTATACCAACGAAGAGTTTATTGATTTATAAAGGATATCTACTTATTTATTGATGTACAATTCAAGGAGAGAAATTTTGACCTAAATCTAACATATATAATTATTACCACCTCCATTTTGAAAAATGCTAAGCAAATAAAAGAAGAATAGAAGAAAGGAGAATTAGGAGAATTCCATTAAAGGTAACAAGTTATCAAGGAGAGGAATGAAAATGACTTGTCAAATATGCCTCCAACAAGGACAAAACTATGTGTCCATTGAAAGGTATGTCACAGTAAGATTCAATTGATAGACCTGTAAGCTCGAGTGTAAGTTAAAACATTAAATTTAACGTCATTTGCTTTTCTTTTAGTTATATATCTTGAACATTTAAATTGTTTTTCATTTTTCAAATTTAGACTATACATGATGTTTAAGCAAGCAATTCTATATTACCTTATCATGTCAACCATCAAAGTCAAAGGCAAATAAAAGAGAGAGACTAGTTTATAACTATGTGACTTTGTAGGGTGAGAAACCTCAACTACTAGTGACCCGACAAGTATAACATGACAAACGTTATAAGTATTGAGAAATCACAAAGACATGTATTTTAAATTAATTTTAATAATTGGGTTGATTTTTGATTATTTGTTGTAATTTTTGTTAAGATGAAAAAATGCAAGGACTGAGAGGATAAGATCAAAATCATTAAGGAGTATTACAGAGTGTCGCTAAATTAAAGTATTAAGAGTATTTTCTTTTGAAATATGAATGAAAATTATATTAATATAACAAAAGCTACTTCACACCATTACAATGAATCATATTAACCATCTACAAAAAAACTCGTGGGGAATTGCTACAAAAGAAAAAATTACAATAGAAAAAACTACGGCAACCAATGACTTCTCACTCTTTAACTGATTTAATCTTGTTTATGGTTGGAAATGAATACTACCCGAGTCCAATTCACAATCTGGTCTACTAGCTGATGTTTGCCTTTTTTTAACCCCTTTATAAATTCTCCAGTTCCTTTCCCTCTATATGGAATAGATTACTGTATTAAATGTTGTCTTAATGAGTAAACCATTCACTTTACCTTGCTTAGTATACCCTATGATCATATCCAAATTCTCCCTCCACTCAAATGTGTAATTAGACAGTTGTAGCATAATGATAATTCTACTCCAAATTACTTTGGTGTAGCTACATTCAAAGTATAAATTATTTTTTTCTCTCGTTGATATGCTTACACAAGCATATAGGATTATATATCTCAAACTATTTGTCTTTGGTTCTAAGCCTATTTTTAATCTCTAACTAGGTGACAATTGCAACTTTAGTATTTAAAGATTGCTTCTATAACAATTCAAACCAAGACATAGTTTCCATATTGTTTGCAAGCATAAGATGACAAGATTTGTTATTAAACATACCTTTGGAATGTTATTAAGAGTATTGACATTTGCTATTTTATAAATGTTACATCATTTAAGATAATCTCAGTAACATTAACATTTACTATTTTAGCTAGTTTGTTTTATAAACAAAGGAATAAGATGTGCTGTAAGTAAGTTTTAGGTAGCAGCTATTATCTCTATCTCGTTAATACATATGGATGTCATTTACATTATTTATTTAATTACTAATATTGGGTTACTTCTTATGTAATATCTTTATGCTTAATCTTTAATATAATTTACGTCGATCCCTTATATAACATGCAATTTTATGTTTCAATATCATGCAATTGAGATGAAGCTTAATGTTAATTATAGAAAGTATATCCTATATTGTGATAATTTTCAACTATATGATTAAACAATATGTGGAGCACTGTATAATTCTCTACGAGACATACTATTGAGAAATGGGAGAATAGAGAATGAAGAATGAAAATAAACTTTTTTTAATTTACTCTTAACTACTCCAAAATAGATTATGGTATTTATAAAGATGTTCATCCCTTATTTATGAAAAGACCATAAATACAAATATAAATGACTTATTTAATATTATAAGACTTTTGAAGTTACAAGAAAACTTTTGAATTAATTTACAATAATTATAACACCATATTATCTTAGAGTCATATTCTAGAATTTCAAATTACTATTTCTAACATTCCCCATAATTTGAAATTTCTTCATTATGCTAAGTCAGCTCTCAAATTTTAAAGATCTTCAGTTTTTAATGCATTTTTGAAAATATCTACAACTTGATCTTGAGTTTTCATATAATTGAGCTTTATTTCCTTTTTGGTAATATATTCTCCAATAAAATTATACCTTGTATGTATACATTTTCTTTGATCGTGAAACACTAGATTCTTAGCAAGTGCGTATGCAAACTTGTTATCAATGCAAATCTAAGTAGCTTCTTTTTATGGTAAGTTAAGTTCCTTCAATAATTTTCTATGTTAAATAGTATGACAAGTACATGAAGTTTCTACCACATATTTCAATTCATAAGTTGAAAATGTAACAATAGATTGCTTCTTTGAACTTTATGAGGGAGCACAATTGTCTGTAAAGAAGTGCAAAAACAATTGTACTCTTTTTATCTTCAATATCTCATAAAATTACTATCAGAAAATCCCACAAGTTTGAATTTACTAAAAAGGAAATAAAATAGTTCAAAGTTAATTGTACCTTTTAGATTTCAAAGAATCCTTTTAGCCATTTTCATATGGGTTGAGGTAGGAGCTTTAATAAGCCAACTTACTACTTTAAATGAATAAACAATATCGGGTCTTATGCATATTAAATATCTTAAAATTCCTAAAATAATATTGAAAATAGTGGGATTTTCTTTTTCTCCATCTTCATATTTTGGTAACTTTAGTCTAACTTCCATAGATGTGTTTACAAAATTAAAATCAATCATTTAAAACTTTTTTTAAGATGTCCTTTGTTTAACCTTCTTAAGAAATGAACGTTCCTTACAATTAAAAAGTGCATATGCTATTTATTTATACTTATTTAATTACATTTACTTTACAAATAAATAGAGGGATGTTCAGGTACTCATGCTAATTCAATCTCTTCAAGAAGATTTGATGATCTAGCTTATGGTTATGTGAGATTGGTTTATAGTATAGAGAACCATACTATCTATTTATATTAAAACAAACATTTGAAAGTTAAAGGAATCACCATACTAAAGAAGCATTTAATTGGGGCCAAAGATAATGTAGGATCTTGTATGAAAGTTAGTCATTATATGAGATGGTAGATGAAAACTTTGCTTGAAGAGTATTAGAGTAAGAAAGATAAAAGGCAGAGATTGAATTACAAAATTGGTAGTAGAAGTTCTTGTTGTGGTAGTCAGGATGATACTAGCAATGTTAAAGGTGATATTCCTACCTAATAGGAAGAGATTATTGCACCTGATAGAGGAACAGAAAAAGACAGGTGTCTAACTTTTTTATTCCACAAACAACTCCTAGAGCTCAACCTTTAATTTATTGTGCCTTACAATCTAAAGAAGTAACTCATAATATAGACATGATAATGGCTAGATGGTGGTATAATAAAGGTGTGTCATTCATTACTACTTAGTCTTATTATTACCAGCCTATGGTGGATGATATTGGCTCTTGCGGTCCAGGATACAAAACTCTTTTAATTGATGACTACATAAGTAATCATCTAGACAACTCTATTTGTGAAATAAAAAATTACATGGATAAAAGAAGAATGACTTGGGCAACTATGGATTGAAAATAGAAAATATGAGCCTTTTATCAATTTTTAATTTTGCTAAAGGGGCTATGTTTTTATAGTTCATTGATGCATATAGCTTTGTTAGAAATGTTGATACTCTGTTTGAGATATTTGATAAATTTGTGAATAAAATTGGATTTGAAAACATTATATAGTTCATCACTAATAATGATTTTGATTATAAAGCAACTGGAAAAGGTTATAAAATAGATATAATTCTTTTTATTGGACTCTTTGTGTTGTATTAACATGATGTTAGAAAAGTAGAAGATGTTAGATACTTTTTGATCATTAATCAAACTATGTAAAAATCAAGAAAAGTGTTCAAGTTCATTTACAATTATGTATGAGTTCTAAATTTGATGAGAAAGGGTTTCATCAATGTAGGAATTTGTATAATCTTATTGTTATAAAATTTGAAATTTCTTATTACTTTAGTGTTTTATTGTAATAAATAACAAGTTAAGACAAAATTTTGTAAATGATAAGTAAGTTGCATCTCAAGATGTCATGTCTAATGCTAAAATGGAGGTTTTTAAAATTATACTTGAAGATCATCAATTTTGGTCCTAATGCTAATTTGTCATATGAGTTTATAAGCCTTTAGTGAGAGTATTTCATTTGGATGATAGTGATGAAAAGGCAATAATAGGTTATTTTTATAATGCCATGAAAAGAGAGAAGGAAGCAATCAAGGCTAATATGAAAAATACCTTATCTTGTAATCATTAATGAAATATGGGAAAGCCAACTTTGCTCTCCCTTGTTTATTAGTAAGGCATTTTTTAATCTTAGTGTCTATTTTAAACTAGGTTTTACAAAGAAAGCTGAAATTCCACTTATTTTCATATGTTTTCCCTAAAACCTAATAATTCTTGTTACTTCTTCTTCATCTATCTTCTGGCATCTTCATTCTACACTCACTTTAGTGAAGTCTTCTAGTCCAAATATCTTCTTTCTTCACTCACTCCAATCACATCTTCGTTTTTCAGTCCAGTTATCTTCATTCTCCACTCACTGTGATTGCGACTTTGTTCTCTACTCATTCTATTTATGACTTTGTTCTCCACTCATTCTAGTCATGACTTCGTTCTCCAATCTAGGTTTGACTTTGGTCTCCACTTAGATGTTTATATTTTCTTTTGGATTATAATATAAGATACTCTCGTGCGATGGTGCTACATATACTAAAGCCATGCACTATGACTTATATGCGCTATAACATATACTTATACTTGAAAGTTTAAGCCATTTATTTTGAACCCATTATAAAGATACAGAATCCATGAATATATATGACTTATATGCCATATTTGTATGGTAATTATGTATGAAACAGTGAAATCAATAAAATAGAAAGAGCTATAAAAATCTAGGAAGTTTTAATTCATCAAATCATAAAATGGCTAACTATTGACATTTGACTTATGTTGGAAATGATATGAAAATGAAGAAAATTATAACTATCCATCTATGTTTTATTGGGTTGCAAGTTTCTCTATGCTTTGATTGGTGTTTAAGATGTGTAAATTATAAATATATGGCTAATTAATAAGTTAATGAGTTTAAATTAGAGCTTCTTTATCCATTCCTCTACGACTTTGAGTACTGATTTATTTTAAGCTTAGCGTTAACATTCTTAGTTAGTTTGAAAGTGTAATTGTTTGAATTGAGTGACTTTTATCTTTGAAACAATGAAAGAGTGGACATTTGTGAGATTTATGACATGCTTCTAAAAATTTGGTGTTTACTATAATAGTCTAAATTATTAATTATTAATAATGGCCATAAAGATTCTATTTTTTATTTTCTATTTATACGAGCATTTGGGAGATAAAATAAGTGTTTAACATGTGATGCATGACTTTATGCTTGTGCACATTATTATAAGTGAAAGAGAAGGAATGAAAGTAGAAATGGGAAATGGAATTGAACTTTGGATTACAATTTGAATTCTATTTATTTATATAGTTTGGATTATATTTGAATGTGGGATGAGATCAAAATCTTGTCAAATATGTTAAGACATTATGGTGAACAATTTCTCTTCGTTTATGCAAATAAGCAAATTCTAGACTTTTTGTAGTAAGAAAACATGTTCATCAATATTTTGTAGAGAAACATATTTTTATGAATAGTTTGGCTCAAATTCTAGATCTTTAGTAATGTTAAAACGAAACTAAGTTCCTATCATAAACTAGGCTAGTAACAAAATCTTCAAGGATAAAATAGACACAACAATATTCAAGATTGGTTTTAGTTGTATCTATGCACTTCAGCTAAAAATGAACAAAAGATAATTTTAGAACATGTATAATGATACACTATATTTTTCAATGACACTTTCATTTGGATCAAGAAAATAATGTTATTATGAATGGTCAGGAATATACCTATTCTTTGTTTTTTTGGTATTTGATTGATCTTTTTTGACCTTTTTCGTGAGTGGTCAATATTTAATACCACAACTGCATACTGGAGCTATAACTAATACCTATAAAAATAGGTTGATCTTACGAGGATGATAAGTACTAGTAATTATTATTGTTCTATTATCTAGTCTATGAATTGATTGTGATTGAATTAATGAAAGTAACATTAAACAATTAATGTAAACAAAATAACATGATTTAAGTAAGAATTGTCCAAGTCACTAAAATATTTATCAATATCAAATGATTAGTATGCAGGCTTCGAAACCCTATAAACCCTTCACCGATTGATTGTTTTTCATGCAATTGCGTTGTTGAATTGTTAGATTGTGGAGATTCCTAAGGCATGCCAATAGCTGACCTTAAGGCAGTGTATGATTGTTGTCCTCGTTAGTGGGGATAGAAGACAAAACATAAAAATCTTGTCCCTCACTTATGTTTGGTTGCTGTCTCTAAACTTTTGTCCTTTGTCTCCGGATGACAAAAACAAAAGTTTTTGTTCCTCCAAAAATCGAAGGACAAAAGTTTTTGTCCCTGTCTCGGTGAAGCCAAACCCAAAATTACCCCACTCCTCTCTCGACAGTCATCAACTCTGGTTCTCTCTCACACATGCTGCCTTTCTCCCTCTACAGTTTCGCTCCTCTCTCGGCAGTCTCTCAACATCTCTAAAATTTTGTTTCTATAATTGCCTACATTCCTTTTCCCTTAATTATTTCACTTCTGCTCTTTAGTCGAAAGCTTTTCTTTTTGGGTGAAAAGACAGAGGCTCAGACTCACATCTCTCACTTACTCTCTCTTTGTGCTTACCTCTTAACTGTACAAAAATCGAAGCTATCTTCTTCTTACGCTGTTCTCTCTCTCTCGGCAACTGTGGTTCTCAAATTCACGTTTGATCTCTAATTACTGGTCAGCTTATATAAAAATCAATCTAGATATTTTCTTGACTTTCCTTTTCTATTTACTCTGTCGCTTTTGGTTTTTAAACAGTTTTGATTCGTCAGATCCGTAATCTTTCACATGTTGAATTTTCGGTGTTTGCTATGTTGCTTTCGTTACTAATTTGTGTTTGATTATTGATGTCATTCTGGGCAAGTTGGTAGCTGGAATAGAGAATCGATTGAAAGAGGAAGAGAAACATGAGCGAATTATTTAGGGGCTTCTCAAACTTCCCGAGAATTGTAAATGCATTAACTGTAATAGTATAGTATATAGCTTTCCAAGTCTTTTGCATTCTTCTATTGTCTGTAGTTTTCTTATTCGTAGCCCATACTAATTCTTAAATTATTCGAATCAATATTGTATTTTCTTTAATTAACCAATATTGTGTGTGTATATGTGAATACATAAATATTAATGTAGAAAACGTATATGATATGTGAATGAATTAGTTATTTATGAATGAAAATAAATGAATTCTTTGAGTGTGAAATAACTGTTCTATGAGTTATGTTTTGAGACCGACAAACCTTTATAGATGGATCAAAAATTTGTGTATCTAACTATTTTTGGGCTTGAATGATTTGCAACTTTTTATTCAAGAAATCTGATGGTGTATCAAGATACTTCCTCTTTTAGTAATATTGTATGCGTCATAGTCAATTGCATTTTTAAGAAAAGGAAAGGAAGAAAGGGAGTAAGCTGCAGAGCACAATGCACGATGGGACTTGCTTCTACTCAGTTGGTTGCTTATATTTATTT
>JANTPM010000244.1:8674069-8692419 GCA_025434745.1 Erythroxylum divaricatum | reverse complement strand
TAAATAAACTAATTATATAAATCGTTATCCTTATAAATTATAAGCATAACTAGATTATTCTAAAGATTATTCTAAATATTCTAAAGATTATTCTAAATTTACCTATTACCATTTTAGGTCTAAATAGATTATTATAACTATAACAATAGGAAATTCAGAAAGAATGGTTAAATTGGTGATATAAAGAGTGTCCATAAGGCCACTTTGAAAGAGTAAATAAGTGGTTAAAGGGTCTGCTTCTGGTAACACAATGGCTTTGGATCTATATTTTCCTCTATTCAAAGGATGGTATTGTTGAACTTTGAGTGCATCGGTCCAATTGTTAATATTTTGGAAACAATCGTAAAACATTTCTAGGGTGATTTTTCTGGCTTTAACTTGGATGGCTTTTGTAGGAATTGAATTGATTCGTTCCATATTGATTTTGACAGGAACAGAAATGGTGGTTGAAGGGATGGTTCCTAAAATGGTTTTGATTGAAGTAGGTGCTGGTGATTCCAAAACTTGTTTATACTGAGGTCGTAATTCAGGATGTTGCTGTCTAAAGGTGGCTAGAGATTTTTCTGCATCAGAAAGAGATTTAAAACTTTTATGTAAAATACCTAGTTTGCCAATAATATGACTAGTAGCTTTATGCCAGGTATCATAAATTCCTACCATGGGTCCATTATAGATCACATAGGTTTTGTCTTCTTGGTCATCTTGTTTTTTCTGAGAGGTTGGTGTTGGTTGAATAATTTGTGTTGGGGTAATTGGTATAGGAGTAGAAGTAATTGAAGTGGTTGTTGGGATTTTTGCAGTAGAAGTAGAAGCATATGAGGTAGAAGGTTCTTTTTGGTTTTGCTTCAAAACTTGAACAGTGGTTTTTAGCTGGTTGAGTTCTCTAGTAATGGCTCCAACAATTTGTTGTTGATTGACTAAATCGAGTTCTTTTTTAGCTATAGTTTCTTCCAAATTCTGTATTACTGCTTCCATTCTCTTGTTAATATATCTGCAAGAAAATTGTCAGTAGATTTTATATATTAAATCTCAAATTGATATTGATTAAATTCTAATTGCTAATGAATTAATATTCCTTGATTATAATTGGCTTTGATATTGATTTTGGGAAAACTACAAAGAAAAGTAGAGTCAGTTTGAATAATAAATGAAATAGGTAATAAATCAATTCTCCATTTTCTCAATGTCTTGAGACAAACTAATGTCTCTTTTTCATGAATGGGATATTTATATTCGAAGGAATTGAACGTTCCAATGATATATTTGCATAAAAGATATTCACATTTGTTGGGAGGTTTTGTCAAAAGGCATCTTGCCCATGTGTCTATACTTGCATCAATTTGCACCAGGAGTTTATCCTTCGACAGATAATTATATAAAATTGGTAAATGCGTACATAATGCTTTGAGTTTCCTCACAGCATTGATATCTACATCAGTCCAACTCCATTGCATTTTAGGACTGCATTTTTTCTGTAATAACTTTCTTTCTTTAGCTAAATCCTTTAAAAAGCCTTGATCTGAAATGTAATTCAAAAGTCCTAAAATCTGTTGTATATGAGTTCTACTTGTTAATTTATTGGGAAAGTCTTTTAGCTTATTTAATATATTTGGTTGTAAAGTTAATAATCCATTATGTTGAAATTGAATACCTAAATATTCGATTGTTTGTTATGCAATTCTTCTTACTTAAAATAAGTCCTTTATCATGACATCGTTGAAGCACTATCTTTACCTTTTTTAAATGATCATCTTTGTTTTGATTAGAATAAATGATTATATCATCGATATATATAAACGTAAATTCTTATAATATTGCTAGATTATTATCTATAAATCTTTGATATATACTTAGTGCTTGTTTTAATCCAAAGGGTAAAATATTCCATTGATAATGTTTTTGTGGAAGACAGGTAAAAGCAGTTAACACTTTTGTATTTTCATGTAATCGTAATTGCCAATATCCTGACTTTGCATCTAAAGTTGTAAACAACGTATGTCCTCTGAGTCGATTAATAATATAATCTTTTCTTGATAATTTATATGCATCTCCTATATACATATATGTATACATACATATATATATATATATGTAAATATACAAACATACATACATATATATATATATGTGTGTGTGTGTGTGTGTGTAATATAGTAATTTCATATTGATTATCACATCATGTCAAACAAAATTAATAATTGTAAAAGATATAAATAAAATGTGTAATTTATAGAAAAAAGTATTTAAACTTTCTTGCATTGAACCTTGAGGTTTAAATGTTCTAATTCAAGTTGAAGGACCAAATAAAAATTTGAAAAATATGAATTTTATAACAATCTTTTTACTCTTTTTTTTTTTGGGTGCAACTCTTCCTTTTTTTTTTCATGTTAATTTCTTAGAGGTATTATTATTGTATGCGAACCATCTCAAAGCTACATGTATGTGCTAGCTGCCTTGAAAATATCCTCAGAACGACGCTTACTCGGCAAACCTAAAACCCTTCCCAAACCCTGGTTCGACTTCACCATCGTCCAGGCCCTCAGAGAGCTCATCGGCGTTATTCCTCTCTCTGTGATTCCACTCGTCGCCGATTACGTAGTTATACCTTCTTCCTCCTTCCTCATGTTATTGTTCATATTGCTCTTGTATAAAAGAAATTATTGAGATTTTTTGCTGGCGGTTACTGCTGTTGTTCAGTTGCAAAGTTCGCTGTTGTTTGTAACTTTTACCTCCAGCCCAAGTACAAATCATCTGGGAACATTTATTGCCCGAGCTATTTCTTTATATTATGTTTTATTCTTGCTGCATTCTCTTCTCCTTTGACCGGTTGTACTTTATCTGGACCTGATGTATCTTTTTATTGTTTGTTTAGCGCATACTTAAAACTGCAAATTTTGGTCTGATTTCAGTTCGTTTTACTCTTTCTATGATTCATTGTGAAGGTTAAGTGTTTGTTATTAAGAAAAAGATTAAGAAGGGAGGGATGGGGCCGCGATATGGGGTGAAAGGGTACAAGCGAAAGAAGAAAGAGAAAAAATATGATAAGGAGGACGATGAAGTGGATGAACAAGTGGAAGAAGAAAGAACGAACAAGAAGACCAATTCCGAGGAGCAGGAAGAAGAAGAAATAACAAACAAGAAGACCAAAACTGGGGTGGAGGAAGAAGAAGCAGAAGAAACAGGGAAAGAAGGACAGTTTGAAGTGCATGAAATGGAAGGAATACCAATTGTCCCCTGTGATACGAATTCCAGGAAGCCTGGAGTGATATTTGTACTTGAGAAGGCCTCCCTGGAAGTTGCAAAAGTTGGAAAGGTGTGTACTCAATGTCGTTATGAATTTTCTAAGAGTCACATTTTTGTTTTGATGTAGTTGTACTTTTAAGTGTTGGTCTTGATACTTATTTCCTAGCTAAGAAGCACGGACACGGACACTTCTAAAATTTGGTGGACACAGACACGACATATATATTATAAAATTTAGAGTTAAGAAAATTTTCAGAATTCATAATATGATATATATTGATGGACGTGTTTCAAGACTTCCAACATCTTGATATTTCATATATATTTGGTACTTTATAAGCTCCTCTAAAAAAACATGGAGCATATATTCTATTAAGCCATGTCCGAGTGATCTCCAGACGTGTCCGAGTTGTTTCCACCGCGTGTCAATGGGTGTTTGACATGGACACGTATCCGACACGCGGATACGGCTCCATTTTGCCGTGTCCGTGCTACATAGTTTCCTAGTTATGTTGGATTCTTCTTGATGTAATATGTATCTTGTTCTACGGTTGTCTGATCTTACCAAGCATAACAACCCAAACAAGTCATTGGCTTAAATAGCAATGACCCTCGGGGGTTAGAAAAAAACCATTGAAGAAGGACGAAAACCTACATCACTGTGCATGCTAGAGTGGTATCATGAGTAAAACTAGCTAAAACTAGGTATCTAGTATACTTGGTAGTTTGCGTATAGATGTGTTTCAGTTTCCATTCCCAACTTCTTTGTAACAGTTAATTGATGAGCTAAAGTTTCAACGTATGATGTGCTGTCTATTGTTTTTGAGTAGATGAGTTACATCTTGAGATACGGTTTCAACAACGATGTTTACAAAATAGTCCTCCTGAACTATTGCGTGAACTTTTTAGATTTTCCATAACTCTTGCTACTAGACACCAATAGTCCCAGGATTAAATTACAAAACCATTGGTCATAAGACCCTGAATTTCTTCATATATACTTTATGCATTTTCTCATTTACCGTATGTCTCATTGCCATTAGTGCTTGGCCATCCTCAGGGAGTTTGCAGCTTGATCAACTGCTCTACTCTTTTCATCAACTGGTCCCTGTTTAATATCCCTTTTCTAATCTCTATGCCTCAAGTATAACCCTTTGAATGTTCATTTCAATATGAAAGAGCTATCTCAATTTTTACCTTGCATAAGAAGTTGACTGTGGTTTTATAATTGTACTGTGTAACTATTGAAGTTCTGTTTCTTAACTGCCTTGTACCTTTCGCATGAAGTTTTCTTCATCTGATGAGTTGTTTCTCCTCAGAGTTACCAAATCTTGAATTCTGAGGATCACGCCAATTTTCTGGGAAAGAACAAAAGAAATCCTGCGGAGTACAGACCTGATATTGTTCACCAGGTTAGCAAAATTATCATATATAGACCATTTGGTCTCACATTTAGTTGTACCTTTTAGAACAATACCATGCTTATAAAAAGATAACAAAGTGGTAAAACTGTACAAGAATTCATAGGTACTTTTGGATCTTTCTTTCAAAGATGAGATGTAAATGCATTGCAATGTCTCATGTTTTTGGAAATCTTATGGAGGAGTCTGAATACTATTCTATATAAACAGATGTTGTTATATCCCTTTGCAAGTCAATGTTCTTTCTAGAGACGATAAAGATTTCAAACACAGATTGTATGTCACTTCTGCCGTTGTAAACCTATTATACTGAAATGAATAGTGCATGTTTTCAGGCTCTCTTATCAATCTTAGATAGCCCGGTAAACAAGGCTGGAAGATTGCGAGCTGTTTATGTGAAAACCGAAAAAGGTGTTCTTTTTGAAGTCAAACCACATGTGCGTATTCCAAGGACATATAAGCGGTTTGCTGGTATTATATGTAAGTTTCGCTCATCACCCTATTGCTTAAAATGTATGCTGGCTATTATGATTCTTTCCTTGGCTTGTATGCACAATTTTCTCAACTTTAATTGCTTACTCTTTCAGTACAGCTTCTTCAAAAACTAAGTATAAGGGCTGTGGGTAAAAATGAGAAACTTATGAATGTGATCAAGAACCCTGTAACTAAGTATCTGCCTCTCAACTCTTGTAAAATAGGTGAGGTAATTTTAATGTCTCCCTGTTGATGTTGCCTTCTAACTCCTTGTTATGCAACGTGATACCAATCTCATGTTCTTCTCAGGTTTCTCCTATAGCTCAAACAAATTGATTAAAATGGGCAATTATTTATCAACAATTGATGAAGACAAGGACCTGGTATTTGTGGTATACTCCGAAACAAATGATAATCACTGCACAAAATGCCCACTGAGTGAAAATGTTTTCAGTTGTTCTAACCATTTTCTTGTGTATCTGTAGGTTGGTGCTATGGCCCATGGGAAAATTGATTGTGATTACATAGAAGATTTTATTGCAAGTAAGTTTTACCTTTTATTGCTTGTACTTTGTTGGTTGGATTGCTTCATAGAGATGATTAATTATCAAACCTGCAATTTTATCTAACATATCAAATTTCTCTTTTCTGTTCCATTTTATTTGTGCAATTTTAAAATTACTGCACCCACCATTTTTGACCTATTATATATTCAAGCTTAGAACTAGAGGATTTGTGAAGATATCCTAGCCCTGCTTTCTTGATCCTGAATTTGATTGCATTATGTTCTTGATTGTGATCCGACTCTTGAGCTAGTAAAGCAATCAACCATTGAGTTTTACCAACTCCCATGCCACAATAATTAGATTGAATTTGTCAACCTTCTGAGCTCCAGAGTAAATCTTTCCGTGTTGAAAGTAAAATTAGTCCCTGTTGTCTAATGGTGGTGAACTGGGATACAGATAATTCTTATCTAGTTGGGGAAGTTCTGGAGTTGGACTTTGGTTACTGACTCAGAACCGACTAGCCAAAATAAGAACGAGGCATTGACCATCGTTCAGGTGTTGATTAGAACTGGTCCTGATGGATAAGTCATTTTCTTGTGCTTGCAGTTTCGGAGTATCCACTCAGTGCTGCCTGGTGTATCGCAAGGATCTGTGAGGGGTTAGCCAACAAATGGAGTATTCTTTAAACAGTCGTTTCTTTTTGCTTTGGATCATAGTGAACTACATGTTTAAGATGAACTGTGAGTTTTTATCAAGATTGTTGTCTGCTTAAGCTGTTAACCATAGATGTGGCTCCTACTTACCAGTTCTTTTTTTTTTGGATAAAATGAGATGATGTGTAATAAGTCGCTGAACTTTATTCAAATTTCCAATTAGACTTCGAACAACAATTTTCAGCCAAGTTGACAAAACAGGTTCTCATACACACTTGGAAGCAACATCAAGACATTGGAACTACATTAACCGCAAAATATTATATAAAATACAAAATTGCTATAACTAAGAACGTGTCCTTCCCTAGAACAAAGAGGAAAAAGTTGTCATGAAAATTGATTAAATTGAATGATGAGAAGGAAGAAGAAAACTATAATTCTCACGCTTGGCGTCACCGAGTCCTGTCACAGGTCACAAACTGAATCAACAATACATTTATAGAATAAATCATGACTATCAATAAGCACGACCCCGTCGGTAGACCAAAGTATAACAATTCAGACACCTTATACAGTTGACAATGGGCCATGGATTCCATGGTATTGTAAAAGCTACAAGTGCCTTCCATTATTTGGCAAAATTTTCCCTACGCAAATCCTACTGTCAAATACTCGGTGAAACTTCAAACCAGTAGATATGCACCAAGTAGTTCTACATTTAAAGCATTTCCCACATTAATATGATCCCTACTCTACTCTTCCTAAGTTACTGTAGGACCTGCAATAACAAAAATACATTGATAAGTGGTGTAGTATACACAACAGAAAATGGAGTTTTCTACATTTCAATTTGATTGGATTCATAATCGAAATGTATTTTTGGAGTCAAATAACACACGATTGTGCATCAAAGAATACACGTGCCTGAGGTGGGGTCCTTCAAATGGAAGGCTGTGTGTAAATCAAATTCAGAAACAAGATTCTGATGGATTATCGGTATGTTTCTAAGAAAGCTATCAACACATACCCTAACCAGAAAGGAAGAAACCATTCATAATTTTAACATAAGCTAATACTGCTCATAGTTCTGTGCAGTTGAATTGGAGAATCTTTTAGCATGCACCTAAATGTTACCATATAACCATGATGTAACAAAAAAAAAGAACTTACCAGGTTATTTACTTCCAAATTCATCATAACTCAAACCTTCAGATATAGTGCTGAGTTTGTTACCATCTCCTGTAAGGTTAGGGCATAGAATTAAGCTTCTTAATTGGAGATGTAACAAAAAAGAACTAGAAAGAGGCAGAATATCAACCCTGGTGCTCTCTTTCCTGAGAATCTGGGAAGCTTTCATCGTCTGTGGCTAGGAAGGGAGATCTCGAGTAGCTCTCTAATATCTCTGCAATAGTTTTAACCCAAAGATTGAGTCTAGAGATAAGTCTAACCCCCTTAACTATTTGGTTAACATTCCATCAAAGTGTAGATCAAAATTAATAAGCTTACTCATTCCACATGCATGTACAACAAACAAATCATAGTCAAGTACATGAAAGAGCTAGTTAACTTTTAGACTTAACCATCATATATATATAGTGGATGACAAACGAGAAAGAAAAGAAACACACAAAATGGGTGGAGGCAGTAATAGAAAATGTCCAAATGTGAGCTTGCAAACATGTACAAATCAGCTTGAAAATATTGGGCACAAACTCACAGACAAAAAGAGTTGGAAATGACAAATGGTAGGATATAGGAGGGAACAAACCTGTACTTTGGGCAAAATCAGCTGTCAGATCAGAGAGACTGAAATTTCGAGGAATTTGACTTAGGATTCCGAAAGAACCATCTGCATCCAGAAGTGGTTCATTCAGGGCTTGTGAGTTGGACTCAACACTACTGAAAGATGCAACAGATGCATCTGGAATTGGTGGGCGTGCTTCCAAGACACTGCCATCAGCACCAAACATAAAAGAACTACCCAAATACCCAGCCTCTGATTTGATCATTCCCCCATTTATTCCTTGCATGAGACCCATGTTTGAGCTCTGTGTTGAAAGCATATTGTGTGGGGTATCAAGTCTGTTGGCATGAGCAGACATTTCAACAGTGGGAGGCATATTTGAATGCAGTGATGATGCACCATTCATAAATGCATTAGGTAAATTTGAAGCCATTGATTGGTGCATGCTCTCTGATTTGAGAGTAGGTATAGTTTGCTCTGGGGCATAGCATGCAGAATTCTGATGCACTGAAAGCACAATAAGGAGTCAATTTCCAGAATCATGGAGGCCAAAGTAAGCATATTTGACTTGGAATCTTATTTCAAACAGAAATCAGAAGTAAACAAAGAAGATCTCTCAGACGAGTCTAGAAAATTGAATCATGGCAAAATTATGTAAAGCAAGCCTCTTCTGTGTTCATTCAGCCAGTGATTTCCAAGTATACACCTCGTTTAATTGAATAAATAAACTGCAGTATTCAGATGCAGAAAACAAAGAGGTGTCCTAGACATTTAACCAAAAATAATTTTCAAGGTGGAAAAAGGGATATGTGGACACAAAAGCATGGGCATGCACGGAGGGGGAGAGAGAGAGAGAGAGATATGTTAAGATGATATTTAGTTATGTGAACTTCTGAAAATTAATTCACATGAATCACCCAAGTATATAAAAACTGCAACAGAACAGGAGAAAAATGCAATGAAATCCATTTAAAGGTGAGAAGCAAAATGCAATATTTCCCATAAGACCATTTCATTCCCTCACTCCGAAATAAAGCATAGAGTTTAACAATGCTCATAGATGACGGGGAAAAAAAAATAGCACAACTGCTCTTGTTTGCCTCCAGTTGAATATTCAAAATATCAACATAGAACACATGGGCATATGGAAGGATACTTTTCTTAATTTAACAGAAATGAGCTGTGATTCTTTCTTAATTTGTATTTTTCTTTATAGTTTCTCTTAATATAGGAATAAGAACATACATTCAGCTCTATGATTGATTTTTTTAATATATATGTCCTTCTATCCTGTATCTATATCAATGAAATATATAAAAGAATTATCCTGCATATCCACAACTTGGTACCAGAGCTTCGAGCTCTAATTCTTCTTTCTCTCTACAAATCATAGCCACCTCTTCTATTCTTAACCCTAGCCATTTTTGCTCTTCTAAAAATCCCAACCACTTTTGCCCTAAGACCACTAACTGCACCACAGTATACCTACCAAAACTAAGGCTGAACCTTTTGATAGCAAGAAAATATCCAAATGACCATTCAGATACTCCATCCATTCATATTAAATTGAACAGTGCTAACTATCAGGCTAGTCTAAGAATTTGGAGAGGCATATTGCTGGAAAAAAAAGTTTGGCTCTATCAACAAGGTTGAACTCTCAAAAGATGATCCAAGCAATGATGAATGAGAGGCTAAAGATGTACTGGTTAAGTCTTGGCTCATATATTGAATGAGCGATAATCCAATGTCACACTTTGTGCAATGTGGAACAACAAAGGAAGTCTGGAAAGCTGTAAAAAGAAGTTACCTTGATGTATCTAATTCTTCTCAAAGTCTATGAACTAATGAAGAAGTCTTCCTAATTACATCAAGGTAGTAGGCCTCTAGCAGAATATTAGAATGAGTTGAATTAAATTTTGTTGGAGCTTGATTATCGAAGACCAAACAATATGACCTATGCTAATGATAATGGAAAAGATAGAAAACATATCGCACAAGATAGCGTATAAACATATCGCAAAAGATAGCGTCTACATCTTTCTCATTGGTCTTGATCATAATCTGGATCAATTAGTAGTCAGGTTCTAGCTACTTCTCCTTTACTCACATTAGAAGAAGCATATTCTTTGGTTCGTCGTGAAGTACAACGAGAAATGAACATGTGGACAATTATCCACTCAAAGGCTTCAGTTAATTCCCTCTAACTCGATACTCCTATTCAGCTCTTGGAGATTCTATAGCTCCTCAATCTTGATTTTGCACCCGCTACCATAAGAATACACATACAGTGGATAGTTGCTAGAAGAGACACAGCTATCCATAATGATACCACATCTTCTGCCTCTCATGTATCTCAGGTATCTTCTCAAGAGGGTAATAATTCTACTTGTTATGAAGTTTGGGCTATTAATTTAGGGGCCATTGATCATATGAATAGTAAATCTTCTATCACTGATTCTCTAACATCCCACCAGTTAAGTCTGTGCAGGCAGCTGATGGGAATTCTATGTCAATCATAGGGGCTGGAATGTGTCCCTAACATTTTCCATGTCCGCTCTTCTGCTTACACCTACACTTTCAAATAACCTCGTCTCCATCAACAAAATAACTAAGAATCTCAACTGTTATGTAATTTTTACTTTACTCATTGTGCTTTTCAAGGCAATCTCACGAAGATGACGAATGTCATTGGTAAAGAAAGGAATTGCCTATATTATTTTGAGGACAATGGAGGCATAGCAACTCTTACTCGTGGCTTCCAAACAAAGAGAGAGGCATTATATAGCGAGAATTATTCTTTGGCATTGTTGGTTGGGACGTTCATCTCTCTCTTATTTAAAATGTTTTTTTCTTAAATTATTTTCCAATATTTCTGTTTCTAGTTTAATATGTGAATAATGCATTCCATCATGTTCCTTTTAAAGTCAAATTTGACAAATTACAACAAGTTTTTTCAGTGCTTATACTAATGTATGGGATCCATTCTCTACCCCTTTTACTTTAAGACATAAAACTTTTGTATTTTTTATTGATACTTGTACTAGAGTCAATTGGATGTATTTTATGAAATCTGAGAGTGAAGATTCACATGTTATTTCTCAATTATATAACATGATTCTCACTCAATTCAACACTAAAATAGTAAATTTTCTTTTTGGACAATGGTTGTGAGTTTGCAAATCATTCTCTTGTTGATTTTGTGACACAAACTGGTGTTCTTTACCAGAAAACTTGTGTTTACGCACCCCAACAGAATGACATAGTAAAATGCAAGAACGGCCACCTCATTAAAGTGGCTCAGGCCTTATGTTTTGCTATGCTAGTTCCAAAATGTTCCTAGGCTGAAGCTGTCATGACTATTGTTTTCTTATTAATAAAATGTTTGCCAAGATTCTTGATTTTTAAACTCCTTTAAGGATGCTATCCACATTTCATTTCATTCCCTTTGCTTTAAAAGTTTGCCCTAAGGTTTATGGTTATGTGTTTTCATATTCATTCTCTTCACAAAGATAAACTTGAACTTCATGCTATTAAATGTATTTTTGATGGTTACTCCAATTCAAAAAATGGATACAAATGTTCACTTCCTCCTATAGGAACCTACTATGTCTCAATGGATGTTTAGTTCTGTAAGAATTAGTCCCTACTTTTTTGGGGTGATATCCACAGTTCCTCTAACATCGATGGTAAAAAAGCAAAACAAATATGGTTGGGAGAAAAGACGATATTGACCTTAGGTATAAAGAACATTAAGGAAAATGGGGAATTCGTAGTTTTAGATGACCCACTTATTAAGGAAAACAAAATTGAACATGATTGTGACAGAGTTGAGAAAATAGCTAATGGTGAGAGACTAGCTTATTTTTATGAGAGATGATATTTTAGGAAAAAGGAAGATATCATGATTATGCATCTTAAATCTAGTACCACTCCTAATACTACGACGTCATCAGGTGAATCTTCTAAGATTGACACTAAGGTATTTACCTAGTCTCCTGAAATTCCTAATCCCAGTTCTAATACTAATTATAATAAGAGATATCCTCTCTGTGAAAAGAAAAGCACCTGATAGATTTGGTTTTTCAAAGCCTCTAATGTTGTTTAACCTAGTCAATTTTAGGAAGCCCTTGACCATCCTAAGTGCAAGGACATAATGGTAGATGAAATGATCGCTCTCCCAAATAATTCTTATTTGGGAAATGGTTACATTACCGATGGGAAAGAAGACTGTGAGGTGCAAATGGGTATTCATTGTCAAAGACAAGTCAGATGGAATGATTGAAAGATATAAAGCTAGGTTGATTGCAAAAGGTTATACTGATACCTATGATATTGATTAGCAAGAGACTTTTGTACCAATTACTAAGATGAATATTGTTCATGTCATATTGTCGCTTGCAGTTAATCTAGACTAGCCTCTACGATATTTTGATATGAAAAATGTCTTTCTTCATGGTGACCTAACAATAGAAATGTTTATGGATCCACCCCTAGGTTTACATTACAATAAGGAACAATATACAAACTTAAAAAGACATCCTATGGATTAAAGCAATCACCAAGGGCATTGCTTGGTAGATTGAGTCATGCAACGAAAGAGAGTGGATTCAAGAAAACTTTAGGCATATCATACCTTGTTTTATAAACATGATCATAATGATGTTACCTTTCTTCTAGCCTATGTTGATGATTATAATTGTAATAGGTGATAACATAGATGAAATGGAGAAAAATTGAAGTTATTTTGCCAAAGAATTTAATATAAAGGATTTGGGACTTCACAAATACTTCCTAGGCATTGAAGTTCTCAATCTAAGAAAGGACTATTTCTTTCCCAAAGGAATTATAATTTGGAACTCCTAAATGAAACTGGTAACTATGCCTGTTAACCTATAAATATTCCTATTGAGGTGAAACATGACCTATCGATTTCTCCTATTCAAATTCCAAGAAACAAGGAGATATATCAAAGAATAGTTGGGAAGTTGATCTATTTAACTCACATTAGGTCAAATATAGCATATGCAGTCAGCGTTGTCAATCAATTTTTGCATAATCCATGTGATCAACACATGAATGCTATTAACCAAATTCTAACATATATAAAATCAGCTCCAAGTAAGGGTGTTCTATGCTCCAAACATGGACAAGCTGATATTGTGGGATATACAAACTTTGACTTTTGTTGGTAGTAGAAAGGATTTAAAAAATCTACTTATGGATATCTTTCGTTTATTGGAGGCAACTTGGTGACCTGGGGAAATAAAAAACATAATGTGGTTTTGTTATCTAGTACAGAAGTTGAACATTGTGCTATGCATCATATAATAACAAGACTTTATTGGCTGAAAATTTCTTAACTAAGATTGATAATAATCCAATGCAACATCATCGAACTAAGCATGTTGAACAAGATAGGAACTATATTAAAGATAACCTTGATTATGGGACAATAGAAGTTCCTTACACTAGAAGTTCAGATCAGTTAGCTAACATTATGACTCATGTCGTCAATAGTGGATCATTATACACAATGCCATTCAAGTTGGGAACGCATGATATCTACTCCCAACTTGAGGGGAAGAGTTAGTAAGAATGGACTATGATTCAAATGGACTATGATTCTTTCCTACATTGTATATTTCCTGTACAATTTCCCTTAATTTAGGAATAGGAATATACATACAACTGTATGATTGATTTGTATACTACATATAGGTCCTTGTATCTTTTATATATATCAACGAAATATATGAAAGAACTATCTTGCATATTCACAACTTTCTTCCTGTTGATTTTTGATCATCAATCATAGACGATTGTCCAACCAAACAATTTGATAGAAATTTATCCTAATGATACTTATATCTTCAGCCCATATAACTGAGGAGAATCATATCCATGTAAGTAATATCCTCTTAATTTGATTAGTAGTAGTCTTACATTGTGTAACATGAGATCCATTAGAAGTAGGCAAAGATGCAACTCCAGTTGGATTTATCTGACGCATCAGTTGTGCCTGCTGCTCAAGAAGCTTGTTGAATTCTGTTATTTGTTGCTTCACCATCAATCTTTGATAATAAGCATTGAAAAATTCACGGTTCTCTTCTTCAAGCTTCTGCCAAACTGTCAAACAAAGTAAGAGTTTGAAAATTAGTAAGGGACCATGTCTAGAAATAGCTCCTACACTGTTAGAAAGTATGCTTTCACAAGTGGAGATAACTGAGTAGTTGCATGCATATCCAAGGTGATAAAGGTATAGCCGCAAGTGAACATGAACAAACAGGAGGAGTTTAGTAAAATGGCTTCAGGGACTTATCATTTGTATTGTTGAAGAACTATGACTTGGAACACTGTTTTAAGCAACAAGATAGATTCTGGTACATCTTGTGAAGAGAATTTAGTCTAATTCAAGATTTAATCCTTAGCATCCACAAGATTGCTATAATTCATAAATAAAACTATCGAATAGGCTGGAGTCTATAAACTAATATAATCTTGCACGTCTACATACAAATATGCGTATCTTACTTGTCCATGTCAATGGCAACTATTTAACAACAAAGTGATCATACTTTACCGAAAGAATTTCTACAGACAATACCAAAGACAAACCAACAAAGCAATGGTATGGCCTTCTGACACAATAGCAATGTTGATAAATGATTAAAAGGATAAAAGCACAATCACAATGGTTCAACCTGAATGCTAATCAACGTTACATAGAAAAGAAAAATGGTCTCATGGAGCTTATTCATGCAAATGTTTAAGAATCACACAAGCTTGTGTCATTGTCAACAAATTCTATAGTTACCAAGTTCAGTAAATCCAGGTTCTATCTTTGCCTGATCTAACAATGTTTGCACAACCTCTCTCTGGTTCATATACAGCTGAAGACACCGTTCTATAAGATTTTGTACCTGGAATAAAAGACCAATAAGGTAGCAAAAGTTTATAGTTTATAGACAAGTAGGTTATACACCAAGTTCTATACTTGACCAAACTGAAGTTAGACCATCTTACCACTTGTATATCTTTGGGTGATACTCTTCTCACTCCTCCACTTGACATGTTGTAGTCTTCTAAATAGAAGAGGATGTAACTGAAAATAGATGAAATTCACACGAACACTATTAGTGAAAAATTCCAAGAGCTTAGCACAACGTCTTCACTATTGTTTGATCTGTCCATTTTAGCCATGGTACATGCATTCTTTAACGTTTGCAGTTGGTTCAATTTTAGAAACACAACCAACAGTTATCTTGGAAGCCACACATGGATTTAGCCTGTAATCCTTCTTCATTTTGTATAAATACTAGCAAATTCTTCTATAGTTCTTCAGCACGCCCATTATGTTACTCCAAAGCAAATACTCTCGACTTCACAAACATGTAATCACATATCATCACTTTCAATTTCACAAACCTTGTCAGACAAAATATAATATCGTGATATATGGTCCACCATAATTCATATCTTTCAGAAGATTATGCAACCAACATCTCTCGAGATCTTAACTTTTCACAAAGATTCCTTAGTCTTTCATAAAATGAACAAAGGAAGAGTTAAGAAAGCAGCCATCAAGGAAAAATTTTCTATTTCTACTACCCGTTCATAAGAAATAAAGTATGTGCCGCAGATTTGGCATATTGAACTAATCCCAAAATGGAAAATTAACCAAAAGAAAAAGATATGAATACATCCCAACTCTCTAAAATTACAACATTGCAAAGACTTCCCATTCCAAAGCATAATCCGAAACCTATTAAGTCTCTCTAAAAGATCAAACCCGAGAAGTAAATCCCAAGTTTTGAAATTCCCAAAATTTGAATTACCAGAAAAGCTCCAACTTTTAAAATTCGGAATACAATTGGAACATTATCCTCCGTCCCATTTCCACTACCCATCCCTCGTATCCTCTACAGTAAACGTGACAGAAGCACATAAATTGAAATGAGGACAGCAAAAGTATCTCTCCGATGACCAAAATCGACAATCGAAACTGCCTAAAGAACTTCCATAACCACACCGGATTAACATTACTTAATCGAAAAATTAATCCTAAAGAACTTCCATAACCACACCGGATGAACATTATTTAATAGAAAAATAATCCCATAGAACCCAAATACTGTTCAAACATTGGAATATATACGCGTAAATATCACGCTCTCAGATAATAAAAATAAAAAGCAACAAATATAGAAGAAGAAAAGCAAATGGCAGCTAGATGAGATACTTGCTAGAGCCGGAAGTTATGGGAGCAGATAATTATATATAGAAAAATATGTTACATAAAAATAGCCAATGGATAATTTGGACTTACACACATCACACAAGTCTTACCTGCTATTCAGCAAAAGGGTTCTGGATCAAGAACAAAAGAAAGCGAAAACTGTTCTTCGCCTACTTAAACCGATCATGGCGGTTCTTAATTTTCACTGTATTTATTAAAAAATTATAAAAGCATAACTAAAAGAACACGGGGATGAAGATACGTGGATTGCTTAGAGCAAGAGGAGAGGAGGTGGGACCTAGATGAGAAGATCAGGTGGGGGGTGGAGGTGTTGATTGATTGTGACACACTATTCCCCGTTTTTACCAGACAACTAGCTTTTATTTTGTTGTTTTGTTATAAAGCTGCTTTAAAACTTGGTCAACATCATCAGAGCATATGAACCAACACAACACAAAGATTCGAGTTTTTCTCTTGCAGTTGTTAGCTACTTTTGCTTCTTTGCCACCATCCCAGATTGAGTGAACAGCACATGAAGCCGCTAAAGTTCCACACTTGAGAGGAGGAAGCTATGAAAGATTCATCCCTTTTTTATTTTCTTGTTATCAACTTCACAAGCTTTTTACTTTCTTGTAAATAATAATGGAAATACTGTAGAAGAGGATTATTCAACTAGAAAATCTGAAAGCTTACCTTTGATTCGGTTGAACAAAAAAGGCTTCTGCTTGAGGTTACAGAAAGGTCTTGGCTGAGTAAGATGTCAACATACTGTTTGGTTGGTTTAATTTACAGCCAGCTGATGGCTGTGTTAATATGTAGAAGATGCAAATTGAATCCTTGTCCGAGGTGGAAGTATGAAGTTAATAACCGAGTTGCCTTTTCCAGATAAAAAAGGAAAATATCAAGCAATTAAATGTGCCGCGACTATTTTTCTCCTTTTGAAACAACGAATGCTAGTAAGATATCCCCAAAATTGTAAACTTCCCATGGTATATAGGCTACTAATATATTTTTGCAGAGCTCACCAACAATGTAGCGGCACCATCTGTTAAAACTTGTTCCTTTTAATGTTACCCTGTCGAACTTGAAGTTTCTGATAAATACAAGTCACCAATTTTAAAGCCAATTCTATACTTTTCCCTTAAACTCTAATTTCACAATAGAATTTGATTGGGTCAATCGTGCTAGGCTCAAGCCCAGATTCAAAACGGCGCATGGGCCGATCGGCTCATTCCTATGATTGACCTAATTCATTATAAGTATTAGCTATATAAATTCATTACCTCATCATGAAAAGGTACGACTTTCGAGAACCCTAATATTCTGTATTCACTAGCCACCAAAACCCTCACAAGAGACTGACTTGAGCGTCGGAGGGGCCTACCAGCAGTCAACCCCCAGTGTGCCTTTATTATTTTGCAGGTATCTCTGAACCAAAAATCAGCAAATCTCATGGATCCAAGCAGTAGCGCCCAGCCCCATCAAAATCAGACAGAATCAGTTAGTGCTCACCGTGAGGCCGAGCATCAAGGCACCACATCCAGAAGCACTCAGATCAGTCAGGCAGCGGCAACAAATCCTGATGTAGCCGCTGTTACGGCACTTGCACTACAGCAAATGGGCTTGCGACTACTCGTCGTCTTTCCATCGCCGCATCCTGATCACCAGACACACCCTCCACCCATCATCCAAAACCCTAGCATAAACGAGCTACCCCCTCAACACTCACATCAACATGATCAACCGCAACAATCCCAAAACCAAGACCAAGATGCGCAAAGCATAGCCCTAGAGGATGACGCTAGAACCAGTTAGTCTAAGTTCGTCTCTAGGGCTAGTCGACAACATGGTTACTAAAAATGAAACTTACAGGACAAGGAAAGGAAGAAGGACGTACCTAGTTTAGAGACTGAAGTTGGAGATTTGGATGACGGTGAAAAAGGAAATTTCGATGACTGCGAACAAGGAAATGAAGAAGAGAGGAAGCAAAGACTATAGAATCGAACACGCAGAAAGTGAAGAAGTGTGTCAATACCGAGCATTTATAACAGAATACTGAACGGACGTACTGGT
>JANTPM010000244.1:8621651-8658301 GCA_025434745.1 Erythroxylum divaricatum | reverse complement strand
GATATATCAATCATAATCTTTAAGATATAGCAGAATCCCTAAGATAAGAATGATAAGAAACAACATTAACCAACAGAAAGCATCCAAATTTTCAGCCACAATTTCAACACTCGTCATAAACTCAATTCCAATCAACCTACTCCCCCATATTAATTCAATTGCATCAATTGAATTCCTGGACAATTTCGAAAACATTAATGTAGATGCAATGGAAACATGACACCACGGATTGGAATTGCATGAAAGACCAATTAACTGAAAAGACAAACTGACCTGTTTGCAGCACTTGAGATCTTATCACAAATCCCTTGATTAATGATTGTCCTCTGCTCCAGTGAGAATGCTCCCCCTAATATTAAAGAAGCGCCAGTAGCACTTGTACCCATCCTTTCAGCAAATACAGACATAGCCCACTCACGGAGTACCAACAACACAGACTGAAGAAGGCGTAACCTAAGGTTGGGAGATGGCAAAATAGCTCCATTGGATAACAACTGATCATAAGCGTTCAATACTGGTTCAGCTGCACCCTTGCAAGCAGCAATGAGAGCTCTTGCTACATCTTCGTCACCAACCATTTCAATCCGTGATTCAACTCTCTCCTAAAAAATGAAAACATTAATATACAAATCTTAGGCATGAAATGAAAAATACGAGGGCAACAACAATTCTGTCACAAAAAGATTCATGGAAGTTTTTTAACAGAAAGAAAAAAACTACCACAAAGACATTGCGATACAAAGACTTAAGGCTAGAGAAAAAGAACATGGAAGGAAGCTGAGATTCACCAAAGCGGCCTTCTCGAGATGAAGGCAGAGAGTCTCTAAAGGTAAAACAGCTCCATCACCAGGATATAGGCTAGAACCAATCCTTTTAAATACTGAACAAGCTTCGGCAATGCCACCCCTTGAAAGAGCTTGATCAATCAGTCTAGCCCAGGTTTCTCTCACAATGCTGCTATCAGCATCACCCGAATAATTTGCAAAGTAAAGCATTTCCAGACATATCTGAAGGAAGAAAAACAAAAGGTTGCAGAAAAACTCAACCATAAAATAAAAAGAATTATATAGACATGTCAGCAACACCTGCACCAACATATAAGGACAGACATCAATCCACTTAAAGCAAATGCGTCCCTTCAACGTAAATTTAAACTTGCAAAAATTGGAACAGGCACCTTAACTTAATAATGCAACTGCTATTTATTGTTATAATTAAAGTGCATTTTTTCATATCCAAATACCTTTTTTAAGTTTTCCCTAAATAAACAAAATATTTCAAGAAAAAGAAAACAACAGGGTTAGGTAGTTACTATACGAGGTATACCGATTTTTATAGGGAAAGTCAATAATAGATCAATAAGAACTCATGCAATAAAACTTTTTGTCACCACTACCTTATTTGTAGTTGCTTCTTCTCCTCCTACTCATACAAGCTTTTTACTAAATAAGGCTTTATCTATCCGGAAACAAATTCTAATGAGATTTTAATTAAGCTTATATTCTAACATCTTACAAGGTGCTGAAGATGTAAAATCTCTTAACACAAAAAATCAAGGTGTTTCACATGTAAAAATAAGCAACAAAGATACCGGAAAAAGATAATATCATGATTAATTATTCTCACAGAAATGGAAGGGCAGTTAAATAGCACCGGAAAAAGTGATCAGTGGTGAATTATCTTTTTATTAGTCCTATAATACCTCTGATGGCTCACACAATAAAGATATTGGTTCTAGTATTAACTTAAAAAGCAAACATCTTTGAAGCAACTAACCATAATGCCTTGAACCAATAAGGTCAATATGAGTAAATACTTCAACAGCACATGGTGTTCAACTAAACAATTTCAATCCACTGTCCAATTATTTGAACATGCAAAAAACAGAAGGATTAGGAACAGAAATACCTCCCAAAGTTCAAATGGAACTGCATATTCATTGTACAATTGAGTTATACTTTTCAGATCCAATGAAAGCTCTTTGGCCTTTTCTCGTGCAATCTTTGCATATTCTATATCACACTCCTGATCAGTGCCTCTTTCATTCTGGTTAGCCTCAGGCATGTCAGATGAAGATTCTAATCTAGAAGCAATAGATTCCAGTTCTTCTTTTATTTTAATCTGAAAACGAAGCACTGCAAGCTTTCCTTCAAGCAAATCTAGCAACCCACTGTCGAAGGCCCCCCTTGTAGAACCTACCAAACCACCACTATCACCTGCATTCTTGGCCTGAACAACTGCATTACTCAGGTATTGGCGCCTGATTTGATAACGAAAAGGTAATATCAGAAATGAACCACTTCCAAGAAATGTAAGAAATTTTAAAATAGCATGACAAAAGCACACATCCAACGAAGGGGCTGGTTACTTTATAATTTCTACATGAAATGCGAAAACAAATGTAGATTGGTGATTTTTTTTCAGTAGTATTGTACTCATTGGCCTACAAATCTATCATAGTAACTAGAGAACTAACATGAACTACTTTTGAATATGAATTGGAAAATAAAATATTCCTTCTTGAACTAATCATGATTAATCGGGAAAATCAGAACTTTTGACAATTTTGGTACAGTAAAGAAAAGATTGGTTAAGATCATGCATCAATACCATATCAAGCAAATTCTAGAGCTAAACAGAAGGTAAGAACCAAATTATATCAATATAAGCAACAGTAAAAAGAGCGATCTATTAACCTCTGCTCAAGGCTCGGAGCATCTCCCATGTCAGTTGAGCGTCTTTCAGCTAGTCTTAGCAAAGCATGAGCTGCAAGCACGTGCTGCCTCTTTAAGACATAATATCGCGCCAAAAGATCAAAATATTTGGCTTGATTAGAAGACATAAGTGCTCCTGAATGACCAATTGGAGATGTTGCAGATATCACTGCAGAAATTGCTCGAACCTGTGAGAGACCAAATAAAAATTTCAGCTGGTACTAACTAATTCAAACTTACTTTTCAGAGTTTTACGTTCCAAATGTATACCTAGTGCCTTACATGGACTTTATTACTTTTATATAATCAAACAGCAGAACAACAAAATGTATTACCTCTTGTGGGGGTTCACGGCCAGCATTTTGCAGAAAAGGCACTAAATCGGAGCCTCCAAATTCTAACAGCTCATCTTCAAGGCCTAAATCGATCATAGTCCTGTACAGGTACTCACGAAATGCTCTGTCAGATGATTGGACCCCAAGTTGAACAATCTGGGAAATATATTTCTTTCGAGAAGCCTGATCAAGCAAAGGTCTCGTGGAAACAGGCCTCACTGGAGACCCAAATTCCTTCTGGGAAGTATCAACTTTCAAAGAGCGTAAAGCACTGGTAATTATCTCATAGCACTGTATGCGACAAGCAAGTGCATGTTCTCTAGTTGCCGCATCAATTTGGTCATTAAAAGCATCACCTGCCGGGTCAAGTGCCTGTGCCTTCTGCAGGGGTAACCGTACCACAGCTTCGTAGAATCTACAAAGTCACATTTACATTTAAGCAACAACAATACAAGTCTTACATTTTTGCCTCTGTCATGAAACAATGAACTCACCTTAAGTCCTCAAAACGCTTGCAAACAGTTCTTAAATCTGCAGACTCTGGAATTTTGCTCAAGAAATTGAAGGCCTCTCTACCAAGATTCTCCTTCTCCACAGGGTCAGAAGTTATAGCAGCTCTTTCAAGACATTCCACAGCTAAGAAGAACTTGTAATCAGACTCCTTAAAGTAGCTGGGACAACCCTCACGTAATCTCCCACTAATGTCATTTACTGTTCCCCTGCCATCAGGACCAGTATAATACTGGAGCAAAGGATCAGTATCAATTCAGGAAAATGTTTGAATACAGAATAGCAGTACCAAATGTGAAAGACTTAAGGTCCTAGAAAGCAATATATATAATCCTATCATTTGTACCTCCATGAGTGCAGATATTAGCATTGTAGCAAGACGGTCACCCTCCTCAGAACAAACAAGCCCGTGGAATGTCAATTGAACAAGAGCTTGCCTCAGACTAGCATCAAACTGCTGAATCAAGCGTGTAACATGATGCTGAGAGAGTAGCTGAAGCAAAAACAAAGCCTCACCAGATCTCATAAGCAACTGTCTGACACACTCCATTGCCCTCACCTGTAAACCAATAGACATTAAGCTTGGACATAAAATATAAAGCTAAGCCAGTTATAATTAAGCACCCACCTCCATGGCAGCCAATTCAGCAGGACTATAAGGTAACCGCTGCCTTTTGTTTGATGTACCACTACCATTAGACTCAACGTTCCGTGAATAAGCACCAAATAAGTTTCTTACCATACTCCTGTCACCAGTACCAAAGTCAGAACCAGCTGTATATAATATGGAACCAGTCAAGTCTCCCAAACCAGCAACGCAGCCATAAAGGCCTCTTCTCTGGTTCCTTCTTGACCTTAAAAACTTCTCTAAAGAGCGAATTTTGCTCTCAAGAACTTGCATAGCTCCAACAGATAGTCTACAGACAACTATTCCATCTGGAGATGTAGCATCAGGTGGACCCAAACTGCCTTTTATCATAAAGATGGGGAGTTCCCAGAGTGGAAAAAGCAACCTTGTTGTGCATAAACAGAGACCTTCATGTGCACCTGAAAATACAGGTTCAGCCTCTTGCACAACTTGTCCCATGCTAAAACCCCCAGCTGCTGATCTAGTACTTGCCAAGGCACTACTACCCTCAAGTTGGGGCATTCCAACAATTCTTGGGTCTTCATATGCTTCAGCTGCCTTCTCAGCCACAACATTGCTTATAAGATTTTCATAATGTACTATCCTTGCAGCAAGCATTAAACACATTGCAGCTGCCTCACCAGCCCCAAATCGGTTGAAAAAATCTTCCAAGATTGATCTAGGTGAATTGGACTCAAACAACCTCCTAAGAATGTCAACAGGTCTATTGAAAACAACTTCCATCATTCCCATGGTACTGAAAACAACAATTCTTCGCCTTGGCAAAATATGTTGGGTTGAGAGTTCAGCTCTTGCCCAAAGTTTACCTGATGCCTTCTCACAGGATTCCCTTGAGTTTTCAAGTCCAAAAAAAAGTTCCGAGTATAGTGACTGTATAGTAGCAGCTGTATCCGGTAAGGGCAAAACATCTGCCACAAAAAGCATTCGACCTTCAATAGGTAGGGAAGAGACAATTTCTCGCAAAGCTCGAGAACTCCTTGTGCTTGTTCCCATGCTACCTGCTGGTTGGGAGCTCGAGTCCTTGCTCACAATTACAAGAGAAGACATGCTTGGTGGTGATGAATCAGAAAGGACAAGAGTTCCAGTAGAGTAATATGCTGTTTCAACCTTTAGTGTGGGATCTTCATTTGGGGTTCTATTAGCAATAGATACAGCTCCAAATGTAAGTCCACCACTAACTCCTAAAGGAGGAGAAGGTCTAGTAGTAACAACTTTTAAACAATTTGCCTTCTGAGAACTAGTATCAAACCCCCCCAAACCTCCAATGGCAGCATTACTGCCACTAGATGGAGAAGTGGAAAAGTACATCCTTCTGCCATCTGATAAAACAGCAACAAGATGCAACCATTTGGATTCGAGAGTAGATAAAGGTGTGATGCAGACTACAGATGGTTTTGTTTGTCTATTTGGCGTTCTTGGTCCTGTCAAATATCTGCTTGCATAATGCACATCTCTGTGACTAAACAAATTTCTCTCTTCAGCGACCTTCTTCAATGGACCATCTCCATTTGGCCCTAAAAGAAATGCCTGAAGTTTCATCTCCTCAGTTCGCGCATACAAAATCTGTCTTTCATTGTCAACAACCATTTCCACAACAGGGTCAACAGCTCCAAACTTGAATACATTAGGCACCACCCACCTAAGACCAAAAGAAGTTCTTAGTTCTGGCCTATGGCATATTAATTGTAAGATAATAATTGAACTTTATATTGATTTAAAGAAACCCAAAAGTAGGTACTCAATTTAAGTGTAAGCCATTGAAATAACCACTTAGTTCTTAAAATGTCATCAGGAAGGAGCTGTCCTTGGTTAAAAATCAATTGCTGTTATGTTACATAAGTTAAAGCCATCACCATGAGACATTCGGGAGATTTAATGGCCATGTATACCTCTCCAAAATAAATGAAATAGCATACCTCGATATGACACTACTCAATCCAGCAGTGAGGCAAACTTTTCGACATCGTTTATGCCAGCCTGAACCAGTGGTGTAATGCAACTCATAAATGTGGCCATCTCGCCCAGCCAGGAATATACGGCCCTTTTCAGTGCATACAACACAAGTCATAGTAACCCCATCAGATGGTATGGCATATTCTGGCAAAGGCTGCAATGAGAGCTCTGCATATGGATCAGAACCATCACCACCAGCAGAACAGCAGACTCCTACAAGAATCAACTGACAACAAGAAAAGTTAATGAGAACCAATCAAAAAGTACATAACTACTTATCCAAACAGAGTCTCACACAGAAGATACAGAAAAAGAGTCCTCAATCCTATTACAGTTCTCACATCTTGCTTGCTCATTATCTAAGTTTTAGCAATAAAGAGTAGGAGGAGAAGGATCCAAGATTAAAAAGCATAAAACATTAAAGGTAAATTGTCATCTGAATGCCTTCTTTGATCAACATGATGCCACCATAAATTAGGCTCACTTCCACAATAAGAGTTTCAGTTCAGACATAAACAATGAAACAAACCAAACTTATTGTTTAAAGCTCAAAGCCCGCATGTCGATTTGACACCATACATATCAAGTTCGTAACTATATTTCTAAGGAGGAAATAAGAAAAAGATAGTGAGAATAAAATCTTCTATGCACTTCAAATAAAGAATAAAATCTTCCACGTGCTTCAAATAACATTTAAAATTTATTCCTAATATCTTAGCCTAGCAACCAGAACGTATAATAGACCACATGTAACAGAACTTGCAACATGGATAGATAGACATAGACAGAGACAGAGACAGAGACAGCTCCTAACTCTATTGCCATCAGGCTCTTGTAAACCTTTTTTGACAATTTCCATTAATGAAATAATTAATATCTAACAAAATGGCGCATTCAAACAAAACAACCTGTTTAATATACCAGTGTCAATTGTTATCACCTCAATAGGAGTAGCTAAAACTAAAAGATATTGAATAGCTTCAATAAAGACACCGGGTTTAGATTTGGCAAGTCCAACTGCACAAATGGCCTGTTCCTCCCCACTGTATTCAGGACATTGTCCATCCCTGGAAAAGACAAGAATATTAAAGATAATTATCACTTACTTAACTTAACAATTGAATTAGAATAACATAAGGAAGAAGAAAGAACTTTAGCAATAATCAATCTTAAAATATTAAGCTTAGAAATCTTTCTAGATTCGGTATCTGACAGAATCTGGCTGAATTCCAAATTCTCTAGCCAAAAGTCAAGAAATATTGCATTATTCTTTTTAAGTACCGAGTGTTAACCGTCAGCTTAACTTTCTTCTGTAGATATAACTAATGAACAGAAAGTCAACATTGGTCTTGATCCATATCTCACATTACAAGGAGTAGAAAAGATCAACTAGAATTATAAACAATTAATCGTGATACAATTACGGTCTTAGTCTGATTGAAGAGCCATACAACAATAGATTAAGATGACAGCCAAAAAAAAAAGTCATGAACACTACGTATCTCTCCCAACATAATCAAAAAGATTAACAAAGTGAAAGAATTCAATATACTTGTCTTTATTTAACCAAAGCCACCCGAAGACCCCAACAATCCAAACTAGATATACAATAATTAAACAAACTTCACGAACATGGTGGAAAATTTTATTGAGAGCAATATGCACCTTTCATTAGGAATATCACAACTTCATCCTCTAGCAAAACTGTCATCTGAGAACCCACATAAGTTTTCCAAATGCTTCTCATAAACTAAAAAAAATTCTTCCTTGTCTGACTCTTGAACAGGAGCTTGAATTAAAAGAACTTCAGAACAGGGTATCTTGGAGATTTTCCAACCCATACTATCCTCACCATGCCAATCAATATTTTCCACCATGCAGCAAATAAATAAACTTTTGTTCTAACTCCAGCCCATTCTAAAAGGAGACACAACAGAGCATGCTCCTTACTTTAAAGATCGATGCAAGATTTCACTAAAGCTTATTAACACCAAAAGGAATGCTCCAACAATTGAAAAAGCAAGGAGCTTCAAACTTTTAGATGTATGTCAGAAAAGAATTCACACTACAGACCAAAAAGGGAAATCAAATAATTACAAAGAAATGCTTTTCCTTTATTCATTTTTAAGATAACCCATCTCTAATTGCTACCTATGTCATAGCCTGGTAGTGCTGCAAAGATAAACTCACCACTTATCAAACCGCCATAGGAACAAGGAATTGTCCACAGATGCCCATGCTCTGCGTACCTCAGGAAAAATCCCACATAGAGCAGTTCCTTCCCCTCCAGCTGCATTATATCTTTCAATGAGAACAGGAGGCAACTCCCAGGTATCTCCAACCTCAATCAGCGGAGGCCACTGCAAAAAAAAAAAAAAAGGGATAATAGGACATTAGGCATTTGTTAGTGAGGTGTGACAATGGCTATCCAAGAAATGACTGGAACTTTTTTGATTTAGAAGCATTAAAAGGGTGAAAAGAAGGTTAAAAGTTTTTGAAACTGAACTAAGGAAATTTGATTATTTCCACTGAAAAGAGTGCCACTTTCACATCAATCTATGACGCTGCAGACTACACATCAATTTACCAAGAATATCAAGATACAATTAAATAGGAGGTGCAATACCCTGTGTATGAAGATGTGCAATTCAGATACATTATCTTAAAGAGAAGAAGAGCATAAAAAAAACGAGAGAGGCACAAAGCACCAGGAGAGAAGCCATGTGGATGGATACCTGCCCAAAGAGCAGTCAATCAAGAGAAAACAAGAAACCAAACATCAAATATTAGGCAAAGAAAAAGAAAGACATCTGAAGATATGACTAACGCATGGTACCATCCTACCTAATCCAGATTAAAAGTTTGGAGAAATATATACTAGAAGATGCACTGTCACTCCCTACCACAATTCAACAACCCACGCCATCATTAATTTTCCCCTAATGCATCTTCTCAGTCACCAAATAGTAGCCCAAAACCAATCAGTGATTCAACATTGCAATTACAAAGGCAAAGACAAGCAGGCACATAAAATTATGGAATTGGGAAATAAAAAAGAGAAGAAATTTCGGACTAGTACATCTCTCGGGTGGGTGGAATAAGGATGACTAGCGTATCTAGAAGCTTCAAGAGCCTCTTCGAGGTCGAGCTGAGCCGTCACTTCCCGCCCAATCCGATCACTGACGACGAGACCCGCATTGGTGACGTCACGGAGAACAATCTCCTCCTCCCACGACATGAAAACGCGGAGATGAAAAGCTCTAGGATAAAGAGGCCGGTTGGGGGTTTGAACTGAAAACCCTAGGGGGTTTAAGGGGTGGGCTTAGATTTAGTGAAATTGAAACAAGAAAAACTACTCCGAGGATTTAGACAGGTAAGTGGTGATTTTCAATGTTGTTTGGATTTGGGAGCAAACTCTTGAAATTGATTAAAACAGCAGTAGTAGAAGTAGTACTGTGGAGCTGAGATAAACTAGGGTTTTTTTTTTTTTGCGCTTTTCAGTGGCGGGCAAGCTTTTGGCTAAAATTTTCAAAACCGGGTGCGGATTGAGTTCGTTGTGCTCCGGGTCTCCCACCGGTTCAATCGACATCCATTTTATTTTCACATTCATCATCCTGTTTAATAACACAACTAACTATATTAAGGACCGGAGATTGAACAAGAAATTAAAAATTATAAAGTTTAAAATTTTAATTAATATTAAATTATTATAAAATAGACTAAAAATTAAATAACTTAAAATATAATTAAAAAATGTTATCATCACTGTTTATTTAGTAAAAATTTTGATGTTTAATTAAAAAATTAGTAAATGAAAATTAATTTATTTATTTTAATTAATAAAATATTATAAATTTATGGCAATTAACTTATTAATTAATTAATTAATTAATTCTGAAGAATAAAAAATTATTAAAATACCCAAAAATTTAAAATTTTTTAAAAAAATAAACGTTTAAAATTTTTTCATTAAAGATGATTATCAATGTCATCTATTATTATATTATCCGATATTTTCTTCTTTTTTTATTACAATGGAAGATATAACTAAAAAGAAACTAACTAAATCACAGTACGGCAGTATACTATACTAATTTAATCCTAATATAGCAGTGCCAGAGAAAGAATCGGAAGATCCCAAGTATATAGATACTTGGTTTTGCCATCCCTACAAGGTGTGCCAAGTGATCCGCACATTGATGGTCATAAATTGTACCGAAACCGACCTTTATGCTCCACCTACAAAGCTAAAGCAATAGCATAACATGACATGAATTTGATTGATTGCCGATGTGAATAATGTGGAGATGCAAAAATAGATACCGCTCCGCTTCTTTTCAAAAAAAGGAAGAAAAAAAAAGACATCACCCCGCTAGAAGAAGGGCTTGAACCTTCGACCTTGTGGTTAACAGCCACACGCTCTAGCCAACTGAGCTACTCCAGCTAGTGGAAGCTATGCTTTTAGTTGATAATATAGAAACATTTTTCTAGCCAACTGAGCTACTCCAGCTAGTGGAAGCTATGCTTTTAGTTGATAATATAGAAACATTTTATAACGTTAACATATCACTCAACCACTACGGCGGCAATTTGCTCAAATCGTCGCATAATACTTGACAGAAGTGGAAAACTCGAGCAAAGAATACACAAACATACATCAATTGAAGTATGCAAGGTTTCAAAACAAACTTTGAATTGGACACGCTCCAATGTATAGGCGGCTAAAACTACTACATGACTGGCTAAAATCACATAACAGGACCAAAAGTTAAATCGTGTATACAAAAGTAAGCTGATGCTAGTTTTGACAACATAAACAAACAAATAGCACAGGCATAGATGGGAATGGGACAAAAGAAAAATGTGGAATTGGCTTCATTTCTGGACAGGGTTTTCCAATAGCTCATATAATGAATCCAGGCATCTCCGGAGGCTTGTCAAGCCACTGTCTTCACTGGGACTTGGAGAACCTTGATTTCTTCTGTACAGATAGACGACAAGAACACTATAAACTTGGATTTATACTTGAATCTCTTCACTCTTCATTCCCTTTGAGAATGTTGTATTTGCAGAGAGGACATGTAGCATTCATCTTAAGCCATTTCACAATGCACGTGGAATGAAAATGATGGTTGCAAGGAAGTGTGTGAAGCTCCACTCCATCCTCATATGAACTTAGGCAAATACAGCATTCCTACCCATCAGAAAAAGGAAGAGGAGTTGGACCAGAAACAATGAAAATCACCATGCATGATTGAATTAACCCAAACATTAGAATTTAGAACTAATATTAATGAAAAGTCTCCACAAGCACAGACACATGAAAATCCGTCTTACTTCTCGCCGATGTATGATCTTTTTTCTTTGTTGTACTGGTTACTGATGTATGATTTAGCAGTTGTGTAATAGCAACTTCATCAGTACTCTTATCAAGCTGATAACAACATTCGTAAAGTCTCTATCAACAAATTGCTGCCAATTGCACATTGGAACGTTTTCTTTTTACACAATTTACTGCACCTGTATTGACATAATATTGATGTATTCACTACAACAACAACAACCACCCAATAAAAATTCCACTGAAACGCAAAGTCTGAAGAGGTCTAATAGTACGCAGCCTTACCCTTAACTAACAGAAAGATTGTTAGCAGAAGATAAACACTAAATTTCTTAGAAAACATAGCAGCATAACATATAGTAATGTCATGCACTACTATGGCCCTCAAAATTCAGATTTAGCGTACTTCTAACCAAAGAGCAACTTTGATGTAGGAAGGCCACAAAACATGTCAAAACTTTTAGAAAAATTCCATTAAGCTGTAACTTAAAGGGTTGCAGTAGGCTTAGAAAGAAAATAATATGGAAATGATTCCATGAGTTTGTTATAAAAACTGGGAATGACTCCAGGATTTGGCATAGAAACAATGTCTTACACTTAACAAACTGAAATTCAGAATTCAGAGGATCTTCTTTCTTTCTTCATTCACAAACTGAACTGCTTAACTTACAACAAAACTCCCACCAACTTAAACCTAACCTAACGTGGTTCTTTATTAGTTATTATCTAACAGCTTGTTACTTGAAATATGTAGAATTCGACCATAAATCAATAAAAGAAAAAGTAAGCGGATTTGATTCTTTCATCCAGTTAAGCAATTAAATTGAATTGAAGTCTATCATTCTAATCATAGAATCAACAAATTTATTTTAAGCATAACTAAACACCCTTATTGAATTGAAGTCTTCATTCTAATCATAGAATCAACAAATTTATTTTTAGAATAACAAAAACACCCTTATTCCATGTCTTTCTTTTATCTCTACCTCTGTTCTTTTTCTTTTTCCCCAATCTCAAAATATCTTTCTTTTCTTCCTCTGACTCTACTCTCTTCCTTATCTCAAAGTTCTATTTTTCATCATCTTTGTGTCCGTCTTTTTTCCTTTACTTCTACCTCTATTTTTTCTACCAATTCATTGTTTATATATTGCACATAATCAATTAACAGCTTCAATTAACAACCTTATCTCACATATACTTCTTTTATCCGTACCTCAATTATATTTCTCTTTCTCAAAGTTCTATATAAAGCTTTGGGTCTATATTTACTTTTCCTAATCTCTACCTGTATTTCTTTTCTTTTCCAACCCATTGTTAAATGTCGTAATATCATCATTATTTCTTCTTCCAGCTACTCTAATTAGTTCATGGTCGATCACCTACTATTAAATCTCATCTTTGTAACTGCAATATATTTGTTTAATAATTTCCCATGATTCACACAGTTGATTAGTTAATCGAACAATGTTATGAGTCAATTATGAAACTCAATTCTAATTCTTATCTCCTGTCAACTTACAGCATCCTCATGCAGAAGTATGCGTTCACTTGCCAAGTATCCACTGCTTGTTTCAATAGGAATCATTTTCCCAGCTCCAACAACCTCCTTTTCACTATTTTTGGTTTCTTGAAATCTGTACTTTGGAAGTACACTAAGATCTGCCTCTGATGCACCTTCCTACAAATTCACAAAACAAGCACAGGATCTTCAGTTACAAACTTGAGAAATTCTAATACCAAGAGGCAGTTAAAGAGATCCATTTACTAGGACTTGATCATCAATTTGAAAAAAATGCAAACCCCTTCATACCTGCCCTGCAACAGCATAAAGAATCGCTATAATGCACGGTAAGCAGCAACAGAGTGCAATCCCAATCAGACATGCCAAAACAACACAAAAGATTGCAAAGAACACATCAAACGCCAGAAATACCACAGCCAACCTGCAAAATACAAAATCAGATACTATAATATTTGCTGCAAACTAACTCTCTCTTGTGAGATTAATATGACAAAATATCATGACAAATCCGGATTCTTTCTATATGCACATGATGAATCCATTCTAGGACCTAGCAAAACTTCAACCCATGGCTTTGCCCCTTGGGTCTATGCCCAAAGTAACAGGTTTGTTGTTTTGGAAGGGAAAATTGCTCTTTATTTCAAAAAGAAAGTCAATTAACTTGTCATGCAAAAGCTCAATGCTCTAGAAACCATCATGGAGTAAACTTGATGACGAAAAAGAATCAAGGATCAAAGCTCAAAGCCCAACGCTCAACGCTCAAACAGGCTCAACATGTAGCATTTATACCAAAATTTGTCCGTTACATTCATGATTAATACTCTAATATAACTGAGGGTAAAGGAATTTTACTTATTAATAAAATTATGTTAATAAATTACCCTTGTGGCAACGTGACAGGATCATAAAAGGAAAAAGCCCAAATATACCCTCAGAGTTCATTAAATTACTCTTTAATTTCGTTTTCATTCAAATCATCCTCTAACTATTAAAGCAACCAAAACAACTTAAATTGACCCTAATGATGAACAACGTACAATGTGCCACATATACTAATCAAATGTCAGTTTAAACAGAAATCTGTAACCATAAAGTCTTAAACAAATAAGATTTGACTAAATGTATGAAATTCAACTTGACAGCCATCACAGAAAATTTGGAAGCTAGACTTTATTATTCTCTCCATTCTTTTGATATGAAGACTATGCCTTAAGAAGGTTAGTCCCCTGAGACTGTAAGTTATAGTAGGATAATTTAGTTTGGTCTTTCTCCAAACAATTGCTTGTTATTAATGCCAACTTGGGTTGATTTGCTATTAGAAGTTAGACATTGGATTGCATAATATTTGCAGATTTATGATTTACTTCATGATTCTAGACAATTATATTGCTTAGGATGACACACTCGTGTAATCCTCCAGAAACTTTATAAATTGAGGACAATACTTTTTGCTTAATTGTGCACACTGTCATGACTTTGCATGGAATTAAAATTATAAAACAAGAAATTGGTGTTAAATTTAAATAACTTTATCATATTCGACGATCATAAGCAAAGCATAAAAGATTTACATGACTCAAGAGTTTAAAGTTTAAATTTGGGTATGATTCAAACTTTAGAGACAATCAGCTCCTCAGATTTTTTACCAAGTCTTTGTTTCTTGATTTTAGCATTTGACAGGCCTGGCTGGACTGGTTCCTAGATTTCCATATTCAATGAGCTAGATAAAATCCACAACACTATTAAAACTTTTATTAACATGCAACAGTAACAGAAACCATCAATTCTATGCAGAGTAATGCTCTGAAATAAAAACTGATCAGGAAGACTTACTTTCTGCTCTTGGTCGTTACAATTTTTGTGATAACTTGTGAAAGAAAGGATAAAAGACAGAAATAAAAGAAATGCAGAGGCGTACCAGTATAAGCGTGGAGCATCTTGTGTGAGAATGTCACCGCCAGAGACTACCCAATAAAACCCAACTATCCACCAAAGAAATGATGCCAGTGTATTCACCGACTCACATCGTTTAGTGACACTACACAATGAAGTAACCAAAGAATCAAGGGGTCAGCTAACCTATAAATTATTAGCACATCACCTTTTAGTAACTGCCAATGTTAGGTCAAGTAAAAGAGATTGTGGCTTCATTTTATTGTCAGGAATACAAATCAATGGGTATAACAAGCTTTATGCAGGCCCAAGCAATGACCGTGTTATCCGAAAAGCATACAGCTGTCACACTAAAGCCTTTATTTCAGTGGAAATCCTAATAATTGTTGAAGAGAAAATAAAGATTCTAAAAACATTAAAAGTAAGGAGTTATTAAAATCCAAAAACTTTGAACATTCATAAATGATGAGATTCGTCAAAGACCTGGCACCTATCAATTAGCTTAGGAATTACTACACACTCCCCCTTAGACATACAGAAGATAGACAAAAAGAGGTGGCAAGTCCCATGAGAAGCCACAAGCCTAAATATAAAATGTCAAATCAGATGAGTCCAAATTGTTCATCAAGTTGACTGAAACATATATGTTAATTTAGTTATCTTCTAGCTAAATGACTATGGGTTCAAGTATGTACATCATTTAAGGAAGGCACTCAGTGTAATGGATGCACTCAATCTCCATCCATGAACCTAAAAGAAACTTCCGAAATGGTAGAACGAACATAGTGCTTCAGATATGACTTTAGAACCATATAATTTTCACTAAAGTTTCATTCCATTCTTAAAGAAAATATTCCCAACAAAAATTAAATTTTGTCTAGCATATATAGTGCTTCAATCACTGTTGTATATTAGCTAGAACTTATAGACATAAATGATGAGAGTAGAAGCAACATCAGTGACCATCGAAAGATGAGACAGAACTATCTAATCACTGTTGGATCATAGAATCCTTGTCCGTTAATGGAAGAATTAGCAACAATTGAAACAGGATTAGCCATGCCACAAACACTGCTAGAGACAGGAATTTCCAGTGTACACAAGGACAGGCCTGAATTTTCAGGTTCCGGGTGCAGCAAACCAAGTATTCCACTGCAAAGTACCAGCTCAGCTTTCCAAAAACAATGGAGGAAAATTCTAGAAAATTTTAACAACATGCTTGAAATTTGGAAATTGCCGCAATCTAGTTAAGAATCTCTAGAGTGAATGTCAAGGCTTTGCAGAGATCGTACTCTGATGCTTAGTTTTCATGTTCAATGTTAATGATGACAATACAAGAGTTGTGTAATCTAAATATAATAATCACCCTATACTACAATCTTCTGTTTAAGTTTTAAACCACCTTTACACCTCTTAACGGCAATAACAAATTCTCTAACCTAAAAGAAAACATCCCAATTTGCATATAACATGACAACAAAATTTAACCAAATTAACCACAAGAACATCAAATTTCAAGTTGAGAAACCCAACCTTGATCGCCTAGAACTCAAAGAACCCCTGTCCTCACTCTCCTCGTCTTCACTATCAGCATTCCCTCTCTCCACGTCTTGTTGGTTCTCATCGTCTCTCGCAACTCTCCTAACGTTTCTCCTCCGATACTCCAACCAAACCAACACAACATGAACCAAACACTGTAACGCATACCCACAGATCCACAGCCTGATAGGAGTATTAGGCCTCTCGTCGGCAGTCACTATCAGCATCGTAATCGAAACCACAACGAACGCCGTGTTCCAGAGCATGTCAAGCGCCACCACCGGCTTCGCGTAGCCCCAGTCAGCGCGCCGCTCCTCCAACTCACGCGCCGCCGACTCCCGAACAAGAACGGAAGGGCCTCTGCGGCCAGTGGCGCGGCCGAGGAGCAGGGCCAGAGAGGCGCGGTGCGCGGTTGAGGAGGTGGGTGAGTCCTGGCGGGGGCGAAGGAGTGGCGCGTGGGAGTCAGACGGCGTCGTGGGGGAGTTGGTTGACATTTGGATAAAGACTTTTGAGCTGCTTCTCTACTCCTCTCTTCTCTTCTCTTCGGTATCAAGACAGAGACTAGAAATTCTAGTGCTGTTGAAAACAAAGAAGATGAGATGATCACATTGATAATAATAATATTATTATTATTATTTAGGGATGGATTAATCAAAGATGAAGAAAGAGAAGAGGTCTTGTGTTTAGTTAGGTAGCGTAGTGGTTGTATTGTTTTGTTTTGTTTTGAACATTGAACATTGAACGGTAGATGGATAGTTTTGTGTGCTGTTCCAGTTGGTATCGTATGCTTCATAAGTTCCATTTTTGTTTTTATCAACGTTTCTATTTCTTTATTACCGCTATGATTTAGTTCAAAAGTAATAATTAAGTTAGAATTATATGAACACTAGAAAATTTATAAGATAGAAGGAAAAAAAGTCTAAAAATCACTAAAAAGTTTATATACATAATTATTAATTGTAGTGTATAATTTTAATGAACGTGTGAAATTTAAAATTTTGTATTGCAAACTTCAAAGTTCTACTTAAAAAAGTGTGATACACTTCATATATGAGGTAATAATTACGATAACTTTTGTGAGCCCTAAAAATAATAGTTAAAATCAATAACATGGCAAAATTTTTAACTTTTATGTTATATTTTAATTATTATATAATAAAAGTCTAAAGTTTTATAATTGAATTAATTTTTTAACATATATGGAGAATAATTATAGTAATCTTATCACAAATATATTTTTTAATAAATGTGCCAACTTTTTATAAAAACATATTTTCAATATATTATATTATATATTTGTGGTATAAAATTAAGGCTTGGATAGCTACAGTAATTAATGCTACTGAGAATTCCACAATTGCAGTTGCAACATTTATGGCTTTGGCTGTCCAAACTAAGGTTTTAATAATCAAACCGGTCGATTCGACCGAAAATAATATAAACCGACCAGCTATCGACCGATTTATCAAAGAACCGACCAATTTATCAATAAACTGGTCGAACCGGTATATACGAAAGTTTAGATTTCAAAAACCAAAACTCTCTCCTTGCTGCTAATATTTGCTCTTCAGTCTTCACCATCTTCTCTTCACAGATCACCTCACCTCTATAGCCACGTTTGGTGACTTTGGTTGACCCTTTTGTCCCACTGCACTACTTCGTCATAACATTTGACTATTTTTCAACAAGTGCACCCAACCTGAAGATTATGATAGATGTGGACGAGTTTTAGCCTAGCCCCAAGAAGTATGGGGGAGGAGGAGGCAGGGCCAAGCTGAGCTAAAAGCAAACATATGGAAGGCATGTCTATTAACTGCACTTTGCTCCTCCTTCAAAGTAAAAACTTCATTGTCCCTCTCTACTGGTTGAAGAAGATGTCCATCCCTTTTTTCAACCCTTCTGCAATCACTGTAGAATTTTTTCTTTTCTCCACCATTTTAAGTCATCTGCCCATAAATCATCTTATCTCACTCAATTTTTGACATTTTTTGTTGGATACTGGGACTTCAGAGTCTCTCTAGTCTTTACCACTTGGATAAAATTGTATAATATACCATAGTGGGACTTATGCAACTCACATATCAATAGCTTCATCATCATCATCATTATCATACCCTGAAGTCCTGCAGTGAAGCGAGGTCTAGGGGAGGTTTGATAGTACGCAGCCTTACCCCTACATAGTAAAAAAGTTGTTTCCAGTAGACCCACATGCAGATGTAATAGAATAATAGTGATGCAACTAGCAGTATATATCAAATAAAGAAGTTAATATCGCAAGAAAAAAAAACCATAAGAGCTGAAATTTTAGAAAACCCATAAAACACCTTATTGGGTTTTGGGTCACTTCTAAGTGGAGCCCAAAGCCTAAAATATAAAAGGTGTTTGAAAACCTAAATAAGAGTAGAGAAGTGTGTTCAGCCGGAAGAAAGAAAGAGAGGGAAAATAGAGAGAAATTTTTTTTGTTTTTTCTCTAGTTTTGCGCAGTAATCTTCTAACCTTCAATCGCATGGTGATTTCTTGTCGAATCGATATGAAATTTTAACTTGAGATTCCTTTCTTGTTGTTCTTCATTCTGAACGGTGGAGATTAGATTTGAAGGTCTTCAAGTTGTCCTGATCTTCAGTCAAAGTTGCTGGGATTTTAAGAGTTATATTACTCTTAACTCTTTGATTCTTTCATCTTGTTGATGATTATTATTATATTTTGAGTTGAGTGGTGACCCTAGTTATATCTAAAAGTGAAAAAACTCTTTGTAACTTGATTGATGATAGTGGAGTTTTTCTTTACTGAACTAGGTCCCGTAGTTTTTCCTTCCTCACATTGAGAGAGGTTTTCCACGTAAAAAATTACTTATGCTCTTTATTTCTTGCTGCTTAATTTCTTGCATTGGTGAGTTTGTTGGCTGCTGTTTTTTCTTTTAGATTAGTTGTGGTTGTTCACACAGGGAAAGGATTATTAATTCTAGTTTGTTTCCGTTGCGTGACCGACACCTCCTTTCCTAACAAGTGGTATCAGAGCATTTTGGTTCGAAATATTTGTTGTTGTGATTCTGGTGAATAATGGAAGTTATTAATACTAGTAGGATGGTTACTTTGAATGGCGCCAATTATGCTCTTTGGAAGGGCAAGATGGAGGATCTACTTTATGTGAAGAATTTTCACTTACCAGTATTTGCCACTGAAAAGCCTAATGATAAATTGGGTAAAGAATAGACTCTAATACATAGATAGGTATGTGGTTTTATCAGACAGTGGGTTGACAACAATGTGTTGAATCATATTTCTGGTGAAACACATGCTCGAAACTTGTGAGAGCAGCTTAAAAAGTTGTATGCTCGAAAGACTGGGAACAACAAGATGTTCTTAATAAAGCAGATGTTAGCTTTGAAGTATAGTAATGGGACTCCTATGACAGATCACTTAAATAACTTTCAGGGAATTATAAATCAGTTGTCAGCAATGGGGATTAGATTCGATGAAGAAATACAGGGTTTGTTTCTCCTTAGCTCATTACCAGACTCTTGGAAAACTTTTAGATCTTCACTATCAAATTTTGCTCCGGATGGTATTATCTTCATGGATCTTGCTAAGAGCAGTGTATTGAATGAAGAAATGAGAAGAAAGCCTCAGGGTTCCTCTTCGACAGATGTCTTGATGACTACCTCTATGAGAGAAATAACAACCAAGGTTCTCAAAATAGAGAGCAAAGTCAAAGTAAATCCAAAGGCAGATATAAAGATGTTAAGTGCTTTTATTACGATAAGAAAGGGCATTTGTAGAAAAATTGCTGGAAGTTGAAGAAAGAGAAGAAAGGCAACAAAAGCAAGGAAGAAAAGAAAGAGAATGACAATGAGAATTGTGTTACTATTGCCACTGAAGAAGACCTTGTGACAGTCCTTGATGAGAGCCTAGTTGGGGTTGTTTGTGATGAATCAAGCTGGGTGGTAGATACTGGTGCTTGTTCTCACGTTACATCAAGGAAGGATTTTTTTCTCATCTTATACTCCAAGTTACTATAGGGTATTGAATATGGAAATGAAACTATCTCTAAAGAGGCTGGCATTGGGACAATTGTGTTGGAAACAGACGAGAACTAAACTTGTTTTGAACAATGTTAAGCATGCACCTAATATTCGTTTGCACTTGATATCTATTGGTAATCTTGATGATGAGGGTTATGTGAGTACCAATGGTGATGGTATGTGGAAGCTACTAAAGGTGCCTTGGTGGTGGCACATGGTAGAAAGTGCTCTGGCTTGTACTGGACAATAGCTTCATTATGTACTGACAAGGTGAATGCAGTTGAGAATGAATCTTCAGTGTTATGGCACAGAAGACTTAGCTACATTAGTGTGAAGGGATTGAATGTGTTAGCTAAGAAGAATCTCTTATCAAATTTGAAGGGTGCTAAACTGGAAAAGTGTGAGTACTACTTGACTGGAAAACAACATAGAGTTTCTTTTAAGACTAATCCTCATTCAAGAAAGATTGAGTTGCTTAAGTGGGTGCATTTATATGGTCCTATAAAGACAAGGACTTTGAGGGGTGCATTGTATTTTGTTTCCTTCATTGATGACTGTTCTAGGAAATTATGGGTCTATGTCTTAAAGACTAAAGACCAAGTGTTGGGGGTCTTTACACAGTTTCAAGCTTCTATTGAGAGAGAGACTAGAAAGAAGCTGAAGTAAATTTGCACTGACAACAGTGGTGAATACTGTGGGTCATTTGATGAATATTGCAGGCAGATAGGCATTAGACACCAAAAGACTCTTCCAAATACTCCTCAGCTTATCAGCTTGGCAGAGAGGATGAACAAGACCTTGATGGAGAGAGTCATATCTATGCTTTTTGAAGCTAAGTTGCCTGATTCATTTTAGGGTGAGGTTGTATTGGCAGATGAACATGTTATTAATTTGTCTCCCACTATTAGTTTGCAAGGTGATGTTCCAAACAAGGTTTGATATGACAAGGATGTTTCCTATGACCACTTGAGAGTATTTTGGATACAAAGATTTTGTGCATGTGCCTAAAGATGAGAGGTCCAAGTTAGATGCCAAGATGAGACAGTGCATCTTCATTGGTTATGATCTTGCTGAGTTTGGTTATAAGTTGTATGATCCTGTTGAGAAGAAACTTGTGAGAAGCTATGATGTTATCTTCATGGAGGATCAAACCATTAAAGATATTGACAAGGTTGAGAAGCCAGGGCATTCTAGTTTTGATAGCCTAATTGATCTTGATTCTATTTCTCATATTGGTGCTCATGATATTGCTAGACTTGATGATCATGACAATGTCCAGAATCATGTTCCTGATCAGCATGTTGATGTGGAAAATGTTGATGGTGATGTTGTTGTTGATGAGGTAGATGTTCATGTTCCTGAAGTTATGAATGAGCCGACTGTTTCACTTAGGAGGTCTACTAGACAGCATGTTCCTTCTTCCTGTTACTCACTTGAGGATTGGGTTTTACTCATTGATAGGGGAGAACCTGAATATTATGAAGAAGCCATTGAAGATGAGCAGAAGGATCATTAGATTGAAGCTATGCAAGATGAGATGAAATCTTTACATGAAAATCACACCTATGAGTTGGTGAAGTTGCCTAAGGGCATAAGAGCTTTAAAGAACAAGTAGGTGTTCAGAATCAAAGCTAAAGAGCACAATTTGAAGCCATAGTATAAGGACAGATTGGTTGTTAAGGTATTTGGTCAAAGGAAGGGTATTGACTTTGATAACATCTTTTCTCCTGTTGTAAAAATGTCTTCTATCTAAACAGTTCTTAGTTTTGCTACTAGTCTTGATATGGAGATTGAGCAGATGGATGTGAAACAACCTTTGTTCATGGTGACTTGGAGGAGGAGATTTACATGGAACAACCTGAGGGCTTCAAGGTGAAAGGAAAAGAAGACTTTGTGTGCAAAATGAAGAAGAGTTTGTATGGTTGAAGCAAGCTCCTAAGCAGTGGTATAAGAAGTTTGAATCAGTTATGGGGAAGCAAGGCTACAAGAAGATTTCTGGAGATCACTGTGTGTTTTTACGCAGATTTTCTGGCAATGATTTTATCATATTATTAATTTATATGGATGATATGTTGATTGTGGGCAGGAATGCTTCTAGGATTGCTAAGCTGAAGAAGCAGCTAAGTAAGTCTTTCACAATGAAATATTTGAGTCATGCCAAGCAAATTTTAGGCTTGGGAATTACTCATTACAGGGATGCCAGGAAGTTGTACTTGTCTCACGAGAAATACATAAAGAAGGTACTTCAAAGGTTTAGTATGACTGGGGCTAAACCTGTTGCTAGCTCACTTACTCCTCATTTTAGGTTGAGTGTCAACCAGTGTCTTTCTACAGACAAAAAGAAGGAAGAGATGATGAAAGTTTCATATACCTCAGCAGTTGACAGTTTGATGTATACCATGGCGTGTACCAAGCCAGACATTGCTTATGTAGTTGGTACAGTGAGTTGTTTTCTCTCTAATCCAGATAAAGAGCGTTGGAATGCGGTGAAGTGGATTATGAGGTATCTCAGAGGTACAACTGACTTGAGTCTTAGTTTTGGTGGTGATAAGCCTTTGTTAATTGGTTTTACTGATGCAGGCATAGCAGGAGATGTTGATTCTCGAAAGTCTACATCAGCTTTCTTGATCAAGTTTGCAGGGGGAGCTATAACATAACAGTTAAGGTTACAAAAATGTGCTGCTTTGTCAAACACAGAGGCTGAGTTTATTGCAGCTATAGAGGCTTGCAAAGAGTTGCTGTGGATGAAAAACTTTCTTTTTGAACTTGGTTTCAAGCAGGAATGGTATGTGTTGTTTTGTGACAAACAAAGTGTCATTCATCTTGGTAAGAATGCTAGTTTTTATGCAAGGTCGAAGCACATTGATGCTAGGTATCATTCGATATGAGATGTGATGAATTCTAAGTTGCTAGAGTTAGAGAAGGTTCATACAGATGATAATGGTACTGACATGATGACTAAAGCATTGTTGATGGAGAAGTTTGAGACTTGTTACTTGATGGCCGATATAGCCAGATCCTCCACTTAGTCGTAAGGGGGAGATTTGTTGGATTTGGGTCACTTCTAAGTGGAGCCCAAAGCCTAAGTATAAAAGGATGTTTTTAACCCTAAATAGATTAAGAAAAATTGGAGAGGTTCAGCTATAAGAATAAAGAGAGGGGAAAGAGAAGAGAGGCTTAGGTGGGAATTTTCCTTATTCTTTCTAGCATTGCGCAGTCTTCTTCTAACCTTTGATTGCATAGTAATTTCTTGTTGGATCGGCCTGAAATTTTAACAAGAGATTTCTATCACGTTGTTCTTTATTTTGAACGGTGGAGATTGGATTTGGAGGTCTCCAAGGTATCCTGATCTTCAGTTGAAATTGCTGTCAGATTCTAAGGTGATATTGATCTAAACTCTTTGATTCTTTCATCTTGTTAATGACTGTTGTTGTCTCTTGAGTTGAGTGGTGACTCTAGTTATATCTAGAGGTGAAAAACTCTTTGTAACTTGATTGGTGATAGTGGATTTTTTCTTTACTAGATTAGGTCCCGTAGTTTTTCCTTTCTCACACTGAGGGAGGTTTTCCACGCCAAAATTTCCTGTGTGCTTTATTTCTTGCTGCTTAGTTTCTTGCACTTATGAGTTTGTTGGCTACTATTTTTCTTTTGGTGTTGGTTATGTTTGTTCATACAGGGAAAGGTTTATTGGTTCTAGTTACTTTGTTTGCCCTGCGTGACCGACCCCTCTTTTCCTAATAGGTAGGATATCCATATTTCTTATAGCATTTGTCGATAGTATAACCTTCCTTTCCACCATGGATGCAAATTGGTGTTGTAGAACTGTTGAAGTACTTTCTTAGTGAAAAAGCATTAGCACCTTTAACAGCTAAAGCATTGACATCAGAAACTAAAGGCCGTTCTTGTTGAATAACCAAATAGAATGCCTTATCCAAGGAAGGCAAAGGATCCATCAACAATATTTGGGATTTCACAATGGAATAGTTTTCATTCAATCCCTTAATGAAAACCATGACTTCATTATTCTTATAAAAGTCCCTAATGTTCTTGGACAGACCACATGAGCACTAAGGAGTACAAGAACAAGATGGGAGAGAACGCAAGATTTGCAATTCATCCCACAAGATTTTGAGCTTAGTGAAGTATTCATGCACAGAAAGAACACCTTGTTGACAGATATAAATCTCAAGTTGAAGATCACATATACGAAAAGAATTGCTTTGAGCAAACCTAGCTTTGAGATCATTCCATACTTCATAGGCAGAATCTAATTGAATGGATAAGCCAAGAGATTACCAAATTGTTGCATCTTTCCCAAGGAATAAACAACGGATTGGAGTGCAGTGGTTACAAAATTGATCCATCTACAAAACGAAGTTTATTCTTAGATAGCAGTGACATCTTCATGGCTCTTTGCCATTGATGATAATTCGGTCCAGTTAAAACTGAAGAAACAAGAACAAGAGTTAGATTTTCATTTACATGAAGATAATAAAGACTAGAGGGATTATCTTCTGGTTTTGACGTTGAACTAGAAGTATGATTATTAGCTGTCCAAGCATTGAAATTAGTCATAGCAGCAAGGTTTAAAGAACACAAGAAATAAAGATTGTAAAGAAACTATAAAGTTTCTATTTGGGTGTAAAGAAAAACAAGAAAAAGTTGGAAATCTTAGAAAGATTCCAAAAACACTGGAAAAGTGGAAGAGATAAGCTCTGATACCATGATAGAAAAATCGAATAGAGGAAGAAGAAAAACTATTTTATTTCATCATAGTTAAGGGTATTTATACAGAACGTCTTAAGAATGAATAACTTCACTTTCTAAAGCTAACTAACTTAACTGTCAACTTATATAATTCTAACAAGTATCAAAACTAAAAGAGGCCATTCTTAAGAGAAATAAATTAATTCTAAAGATCTTGGATGCTTAATCCAAACCTCAAGTTGACATGCTTGATTAGAGTTTATCAAATTTTAGAGTGAGTTTGGGATTTTAAAATTTTTGAAATTTAAGTCTAAGCCTTTTCATTTAAGTTTGAGATTGATTTGAGTTCAAATTTTTCTTTTTTTAATTTTTAGATCAAACTTAGACTTTAGACACTCTTTTCAAGTACAAAATTATATCATTTTTTATATTAATAAATAGTTAATTTCATACTTGTTAAAGCCCAAATAACTTAGATTCAGGTTCCATGATTGGACCAAGTCAATATTTGGGTTTGTTCGAAACTTGATTGGATTTAAATTCGATATGAATGTTTTGAACTAGATCAAACTTTCTGGGTGAGGAAAAAAATTTTGCTTGGAAATTGGAATCTAGGAATACAAGACACGCACCTAACCCCTTGCCATTTACGAGAAGGAGAGTTAAATAAACTAATATATTAGTTTTTAACGTTTTTCAATATTTTGGATGCATATGAGTTTTTCCAATATTTTGGATGCATCAATAGTTAAACCATTCTTTAGATATTGAGTATTCAACCACAACTATGATAGATATATATAATTACATATTATGTTCCTTATTTACTTTAGTGTTATTATTTTGTAAATATTTATGCATTACACCTTATTTTCCAACAACAGTGCATAATATACTCATGATAAATCCCAGAATCTAGGAAATTTTACGCCAGTGGAGCAGGTTGAGCAAGAAGTGCCAAGAAGCGACCCTTAGTTTCACCGTCAACAATGCCGAACCCATCACCATGCTGGTAAAAACACTGTGCTATTCTTAACACGTTCATACATAATCGACCAAACTCTCTACAAAATATTTTATCATTGGCCCTGGCTGTATTCAACTTCTTCCATGTGTCACTAATCAGATAATACAAGTGGGCACGGGCTTCTTCTTCAGAAGCTCCAGTTTCATGCATGTAGCATTGGATTGATTTTGGAACATCTCCTCTCTGCATCTCGTGCTGTTTAAGAATAGAAAAAGAAGATCAAATTACACAAAGAATCCAGGAACACAAAGAATCCAGGAACAAGAAATGCTTGAATTTTGCTAATGTACCGATGAGGTTCCAAGATCATCTGCCAGCCTGAAGCCCAGTGACGTCCATTTAATAATATCAGGATACAGTTCTTCCTTCAACGATGCCATAGTTTTTTCTGAAATTGGATTTGCTGTAAGAAAATAAGCGTGGACTAGAATAAGTGTACCGCCTATAGTTCTCCATCCATTGTCCAAGTATTCCTGGAGTGTTGGCTTATATCCACTTTTGTACCACTTGTGCTCCACTAAGTAACCTTTACATAAATCTATCCACTGAAGAAGCATGACGAGAAACGCATATATATTAGAGAAATTCAATGTTTAAGAAGTTGAAAAACACATATAATTACTAAATTCCATACAGAAATTAAGTTTCAAAGATTAATGTTAAATACCGATTTCTTGAGGTAGTAAAGTATGTCAATGCCATGATCCCTGAGAGTAATATAAGCAACTTCATTTACGAAATTGACTAAGCCTAAAAAGGTCAACTTCATATACTCCGGAAGTCGATCCATCATGTTTAGATCCCACCTGAAATCAAAATGTGTATCAAATTGCACTTGTTACGTATATATAAACAATAGTGACTTAAGAGATACAAAAATTGAGATTAACAATAATTTGGGACTAACTTTTCAAGGGTAGAGGTGAAGAGCTCAAGTTCTTCCAAGGTTCCATACACATCGTAAATATCATCAATCGTTGTAAAAAGTTGAATGATCTTTGCGCACTCTGTTCTAAAATAACTATGTTGAGGCTCCATTGCGTACTCCAATGACCAGAGGAAGCACTCAGCTATCCTGTCTCTACCGAATGGTAATTTTTGTGAGAAACCCGTGTGTTGCCACCACCTGAAATCAGCAAATACAAAACCTTTTTTGAATATGACAAGCAGGGCTGGTAGATTGTGTTTGAATATTTAAATTCGAACTTAAACCTAAGTTAAAAATTGTTTGATTTGTTGAATAAGGTTGGACTAGACTTTATCATATTTCATCAAATTCACGATAAAATCAATCTAAACTTAAGCATGATAATGATGAGTATCCAGCCTTATTTTGAGGTTAACACTTTTATGATCCTTAGGAATGGCGAACGAGTGAAGACAATGAATGACGATTAGATGAATCTCTTCTTGGAGAGGCACGATCATGTAAGGTGTTAGTCTCTAGAACCCTGTGAAGGAAGGCATGAAGAGCAAAGACTTATACAGTCATGCATATATCCGTATTCATGACATACACAACCATATGTGACAACTGTGTAGCTCTCTATAACTGTATACATCTGCAACTTAAGTGACACTGCAAGAGACACAGTCATTTACACAACCACGTATATAATCGTAGTGTGAAAAGCCTATTTTGGGATATAAAAGATGAAAAGAAATAGGTTTAATGATTAGTGGCAGCCAAAAATACCAAAAAGGGAAGAAAAATATAAAGAGATAAACTAGTATAATATTCTCATTTTTTATTATTTTGGGGATTGGGTTAAGTGTTAAACTATGTTTGGTTGGACGTAAGGTTTTTAATGAAATCGAATGGAATAGTTTATAATGGAATAGAATGTAAATGAATGTAATATTAAAAAATTATTGTTTGGGAGGGATAGAAGAATTTGTAATGTAATGTAGTGAAATATCATTTGAAAGAAGGGTTCATAATGTGATATAGTGAAATGTTGTTAATCATTTTACATTCCATCCTAAACTTTCAAATCGGAGGTAACTTATTTTTATTGATTATGATGGAATGGGATGCAATGTGAAACCCTCCCTTTCATGAAATGTGAAACCCTTCCCTTCCATCCTATTCCATTTTGTTCCATTACAAACCTTCCTCCCAAACGATGAAATAATATTACATTCTATTCTATTCCATTAATAACCACCTAATTAAACATAGCCTTAGTTGAATGACATATCAACTTTGAGTTTCAATCCTAAAACTTGGCAAGGCAACTAGTAGTTATGAGGTGAAATATTAAACTTTATAAATCTTTATTTGAGTTTAATAGATTTATTTATCAATTTGGCCCGTGATTTTTTCCTTTACATCGGAGGATTTCCATGTAAATCTTGGTTTCAACTTCTTTATTAAGTTTTTATTCTCATACTAGTTTACTAGTTAAAATTGAATAGCATTTTGTTGTTGTCTTTGATTGATTTTTAGAGAGTTGTATTTTTTGCTTCCCAATAAGTGGTATCAAAGCCATTGTAATGGAAAGTAAAACTAACTGTGTGATCAAGTTAACGTCAATAACTATTTTATTTAGAGGCCTATAATGGAGGATCTTTTGTTCTACAAAGATATCTTCGAACTTATTGATATGGACAAAGGTGTGAAGAATGATGTTCTTCAAAACTTGAGAAGATACTAGATAAAGAATGGGAGAATATGAAGTGGAAAACTCTAGACACGATTCAACAATGGATTGATATCAGTATATTCAACCAATTCTTTTAGTTGTAAAAGAAACTAAAAGATTTGTATGAAAGGAAGATTGCTCATAACAAGGCCTCTTTAATTAAAAAGCTTGTAAACTTGAAGCTAAAAACTGGAAAATCTGTGTCAAAGCATCTAAGTGATTTCTAGGATATAATCAACAAACTTATAACAATGATTATCATTTTTTATTACGAGCTTCAAGTCTTATTCTTGTTGATTTCGTTACAGTATAGTTAGGAAATGTTGGTGGTGACAATAAATAATTCAACTCCTAAAGGTGTGCTATCTTTGGATTTAATCAAAGAGAGTATATTTGATAAAGAAATCATAAGAAAAGAGATGGGATTTTACAACGTGCAAGCTTTCATGGCAAAAAGTAGGGGTCTCAAAGGGCATGGCAAGTCTAAGAACTTATCAAAGTCTAAAGGTGACAAAGACGTGAATTGCCAACTCAAAGGAAGTAGCAGAATAGACATGCCATTATTGTGATAGGCCAGGACATATTAAGAAGTTCTATTACAAATGGAAAATAGATCTGAAAAAGCAAGATCATAAGGAAGATGGAGGTGAAAAGAGTACAACTGCAACTACTTCAAGCATGGATGATGGTGTCCTTAGTTTATACAACAAGTGAATGCTTCCATGTCAGTATTCTGGTTCTGAGTAGCTGATTGACATGGAAGCTTCCTACCATTATGTCCTAAAAGTAGAGTACTTCTCAAACTATAAGAGCGAAGACTTTGGGAGCATAAAGATGGGTAATCAAAGTTTTGTTAAAATTTTCGATATAGGTAATATCCGAATTTAAACAAACATCGAATGTTTGTTGACTTTGAAAGATGTACGACACATCCCTGATTTAAGGTTAAATATGTTATTAGTAAATGTGCTAGATCGAGAAAATTTCAATGACACTTTTAGGGATAGGAAGTCAAAATTGTCTAAGGAAGTCATGAATGTTGCTCGAGGAAGCTATCTAGCACATTGTATAAGACACGTTTAAAAGTGTGTGGTGGTGGAGAAACACACACAGTGGATGAGGAAACTTCTCTAAATCCATAGGATCAATGATTAGAGCATATGAGTGAGAAGAGATTAAATTTATTAGCTGATAAATCTCTTATTCCAGTTAAAAACACTTTACCTATTAATTTTGTGATCATTGTTTGGTAGGAAAGTAACATAAAGTCTCTTTTAAGAGACGATCTATAAAGAAAATGGAGTTATTAGAGTTGGTGCATTCAGATATCTGTGGCCCAATTACACAGGAGTCATTAGGAGGTAACAAATATTTTGTTATATTTATTGATGATGCTTTGAGGAAGACTTTGGTGTATATGTTGAAAGCAAAGAATCAAGTATTTGAAACATTTCAGAAATTTTATGTCATGGTGTAGAAAGGCTTGCGAATAGATAATGAAGGTGAGTATACTTCTAAGGTGTTTGAAGATTACTATACGTCGTATAACATTAGACATAACAAAGTCAAACCTAGAACTCCACAATATAGCTGTGTTATTGAGAGGATGAATAGAATTATTAAAAAGAAGGTATGCAGCATGCTCAGAATGTTCATGTTATCAAAGACATTTTGGGATAAAGCAGTTATAAATGTAATCTATGTGATCAACTGAGCTTTTTTAATTTTATTAAAATTTGAGACCCTACATATCATCATTTGAGAGTTTTGGGCGGCAAGGTATTTAAACATATACTCAAGGATTAGAGACAAAAGCTTGACTCAAAGGTTATATCATGCATTTTTGTTGACTATGGTAGTGATTAGTTTGGCTACAGACTCTATGATCCACAGAAGCAAAAGGTGGTAAAGAGCAAGGATGTGGTGTTCCAGGTGTACAAGAAAGGTATTTGAGAATGGATATGGTTACTTAAGGTAGCTCATTTTATGATGTAGTTAAATTTTCTCCAAATTCTCCCACTACTGAGCAGTCTACAAATAAAGGAGATGAAGTATGTAACCAAACACATATTGATGGTGACAGATATAATATGGTAATGATGAGCTACATAAACAACATCTAAACAAAGGTAAAGATGAAGTCATTGAGAATGATGAGCAGGGTGAGAAAACGGATTCAACTACAAGTGATATATAGCTTCAAAATTCGACAAGGAAGAGAAGATCTTCTACAAGATATTCGAGTTTAGAATTTTTTTAGTGATGGTTGAGGGGTAGCCTAAGAATGTGTAAGAAGTTAATTCTTGTGAAAATAAAAATCTATGGCTTGTAGCTATGAATGAAGAGATGAACTCTCTGAAGAAGAATGATACATATAAGTTTGTGAAGCATCCAAAAGAAAAAAAAAAGGCGTTGAAGAATTAATGGGTGTCCAAGACAAAGAAAGATAGTGACAAGCTAGTGAAGCACAAAGCAAGGCTAGAGGTGAAATGATTCAGTTAAAAGAAGGGTATAAAATTATCATAAAATCTTCTCGCTAGTGTTCAAGATGACCTCAATTCAAACAATTTTAGGATTGATTGCTTGCTTAAATACTAAACTTGAACTTGGACTTGAACAACTGAATGTTAAAACATCCTTCTTGTCTGTAGATTTGGAAGAGGAGATGTACATGGAGTAACTATAAGGATTCAAAGGAGAATTTGATCTATAAGTAGAAGAAAAGCTTATATGAGTTGAATCAAGCTCAAAGGAAGTGATATTAGAAGTTTGATTCTTTTAAAATAGATCATGGTTATAAGCGAACTTAAGTTAATACTTGTGTGTATTTTTAAAAGTTCACAGGTAAGAACTTTATAATTCTTCTTCTATATGTTGATGATATGATGATTGTAAGTAAGATGTTGGAAGAATCCAAAAATTAAAGGAGGATTTGTCTAAATCTTTTGATGTGAAAGATGTGGAACCTATAAAGCAACTTTTAGGGATGGAAATAACTCATGATAGGAAGAGTACAACATTATGGTTGTCACAAGAAACGCACACTGAACGGGTGCTAAAAAATTTCAATATGAAATATATCAAGTCAATTAGCATGTCACTACCACCTCACTTTAAGCTAAACAAACATGCATGTGCCTCAACAGAATAGGGGAAAGATAGTATCTCTTTTGTTCCATACTCATATGCATTAAGGTTTTTGATATATGTTATGGTGACTACAAGGCCAAATATTGCATAAACTATTAAGTTAGTTAGCAGATTCTTATCTCATCTAGGAAAGGTTCACTAAGAAGTAATGAAATAGATTTTAAAAAACTTGAGAGATATTTCAAAGTGGAGTTTATGTTTTGGTGATGATTAGCCAATTCTAGAAGGTTATATTTATATAGATATGGCTGGAGATTTTAATGGAAGAAAATTTACTTTTAGGTTTTTTTTTCAATTTTACAGGAGGAGTTATTTCATGACAATTCAAGCTGCAAAAGTATGTAACATTATTTATGACTGAAGCAGAGTATACAGCTACAATGAAAGTTAGTAAGGAGATGCTTTGATTGAAAAGATTCCTTCAATAGTTGCATATAAAGCAAGAAGACAAGTTGTATTTTGTGATAGTCAAGTGTCACTGAATTGAGCAAAAATACTATGTATCATTGTCACACAAAGCATATAAATGTCAAATATCATTGGTTAAGTTATGTGATTAAGGGCCAATAATTGATGTTAAAGAAGATTCATACAAACATGAATGGTGTTAATATATTGACTAAAATTGTTCCGGAAAGCAATTATAAGTTTTATAGTAAGCTTGTCGAGATGTCTCTCAAGTAGCCGCTGAAGCATACATGTCTTCCCCATAATTCAGTTGGAGATGGAGATTGTTGAGTGGCTAACCATATTTTGAGACTTTTCGGTGATCATTGATACTTTTATAGTTTGTAGGAATGACGAATTAACGAGTGAAGACAAGATAAATGACGGTTAGTTGAGACTCTTTTGGGTGAGACACGATCTTGTATAGTGCTATAGTCATTAACTTATACGACTTTGTAGATCAACTATGTAAGTATTTGGAACCATGTGAAGGAAGACATGAAGGACAAAGACATATACGGCCGCGTGTGATGATTGTGTAACTCTCTGTAACTGTATACATCTATGATTTAAGTGACCCTAGAAGAAACACGATCACATAATAGTCGAGTATGTGACCATGTATAATGTAGAAAACCTATTTCAGGATATAAAAGATGAAAAGCATAGGTTTGATGATTACCTGTCGATTAAGCTCGTAGTTTTTCCCTCTACACTGGAGAAATTTTCAGGTAAATCTCAAGATCTTTTCTTTATTAAGTTTTTTCTCTCATATTGATTTGTTGGTTAAACTTGAAAAATATTTTTTCTTTTGATCTTTTAGGGACATGTTACTTTTTGTCTACCAATAGATCAAACCGAGCATCTTACAAGCAAATGAACCTCAAAAATACAATTTCTTAGATCAAGCAAAAGTATTAAAAAAGAAAAAAAAAAGCTTACTTGGAAGCTCGTTTCAGATCCTCTTGGTGAACTGCCTGCAGATTGTTGTATTCCATTTTTGCAAACTCGAGAAGCAGAGGATTCATGGCTCTTTTACTCTGGTACACATCCATGTACCATCTGGCTTCCAACCTTGGCATTCTCCAATGCAACGGCAGCTCCAGGGCATGGTTAGCCAGTATGGATATGTAATCACCTTGGTTGTAGTTCACATACTCTTTAAGATGTTGCGCTGCAAAATCTCTTGCCTCCTCCAAGATGCTCTCACCTTCTTCGACGAGAAACGATGCTTCGTAGAGAGAAAGCAACCCCTCAATGTCCTCGCACAGGCATGCTTTGAATTTCTGTTGATTGTCCTTGAAACCATTGAAAATCTCTGCAATTTGAATTAGATTGGTAACGAAGAGATCAGCTGCAAATATGTCCACAAGAGTAAAGCTTATTGGAAGCAATTTTCTACTTCTATGTACCTTGAGAAACCTTAAAACCATTTTGTCTTAAGAGTCTAAACTCAAGAGCTTCGGTATATAAATCTCCGTTTGACAAGCCATTATTATTCGGCTTATCGTTGTAAATTCTGGCTAAAATCCTTTGTATCTCATCCTGGAAACAATATTCTACCCCAAGTCTTTGAAGGGTGTCAATCAGTTCCAGTTGATCCAAACGATTCATCGCTTTATTCCCAAGCATCGACCTCACGTCCTCCTTCAGCTCGTCGATTCGTGTTGTGTAAGAATCCACCTGCACATGATTGACAACTGTAACTTTCGAGCTTTACAAAACCTACCTCGCAACATACCAGTATGCATAGAATAATGTAGCAGTGAAAGGTATTAATAGTGAACACCAACGAAGGAAACATGAAAGAAGATGAAATCAACAGGAAAAATGTACCACGAAGTTACTTGTTAGTGACTGGATATAGTTATAATCCCATAAAGCAGGTTGGTAATTTCCAGATCTTCTAGTTATGGTCTGGTCAGAAACTTTGGCCACAACCCTGCATTGAAGTCGGCTGAAACTTCTATAAATTGATGATCCAAGCAATAAGTGTTGGTTTCTTGTCAGGAAGCTTGTGATACAGCGAATTGAAGATGAAGCAACCAAGGGAAGGGACATTGTTTTTTATCAGGAAATTATGAACACCTGGTAATTACTGCGAGATTATATAGATGATTCGTGTAAACATTTAGCTTGGTGTGAACCTCTCTAACCAACTTAGTTGCCATTTTATACAACCACGAGGTGTCACCTTTCATAGGGAATCAAGTTGGCTTACGACTGAAAATTATCAAACGGGAAGCAAATGGCTCATAACATATTTTATTAATTCATTTGCATGAGTTTATCATTCTACATGGAATGTTAGCTTCACAAGTCTAAATCTGTGATATCCTGACCAGTAAGGTAATTCGTGAATAAAAATTTTATATTAGAAAAAAAGAAATAAATAAATAAAAATATTTTATAAATCTATAAAATATAATGAATAGTTACCCATTAAGCATGTAGATATATATGTCATCATCATTATTATTAATTCCCCAATTGAACCCTCGCTGAGACGCAAGGTCATGAAAAATTTGATAGTACATAACCTTACTTTTATTTAATGCAGAGGTTGTTTCCGGTAGTTATATATATATAATCTAAAACAAAAAATATTGTAAGATTTGTCTTAATTTAAGTTATAAAAAAGCAAATGATTAAGGAAAATTTTTGAGATAATAGATTATAAATTGAGGATTATTTCAATTTAGTGTCTAAGAATTTAAATTTTTCAATTAAGTAAATAACTTTTTGTAACCTTAACAATTCATTTAAAAAGTTAGTTATATTAGTATTTTGATGATTTGCTAAACAATGTTTTTTAATCTACAACAGATGTTTTAGTTTATATGAATGATTAGGTAACAATTAATTTTCCTTGTAAGCGCCTAAATATCCCAATTGAAAAGATATTTTATCAGTTAAATTAACAAAATATTAAAATAATTAACAATTTGAACTAAGTTATTAAGACCATAAAGAGTTAGTCGATCAATTAAAAATGTTAAAATTTCAATTACTAAATTTAAAAATATCTCAAAAAATTGAACGCTTTATAATCTATTATCTCAAAAAAAAATTAATAAGCTTAACATATAAAATTGAAAATCTAAGGGAGTTAAATTTCTTTAAAAAATATAATTTTAGATTGTATATATTCATAATATTTATTATTAATAATTTTAAAATAGCAATATCTAAATGATTTTTTAATGGTTGTTTCTTTTCAATTACTCCTCTAATAATGCTTTCTTTAAGAAAAAGTCCGCAAAGAGACTGTATTTTCTTATTTGTTTCTCTTTCTCTTTGTAAAAGAAGAATTTTTATTATTTTTTACTATTTAAGTCTTTTTTTCTGTAAATTTATTAAAAACAATCCTTCAGATAATTAAGAGGAGGGAGACTGAAATGTCGTTGCTGTGGTGGCAAAGTCTTAAAAGTGCGCTTTCGATGGCTAGGCTTCTTACATCATTAAACTACAAGGATCTTCTACATAGTTCGAACAAGAGATTTTGTGAAAGGGTTGGTTCTGACTCTGTTTTGATATGTCACCATCGTACACATAAACATTATCCTGCACGTGTCGGACAACTAAGGTAGCGTTTGAGATTTTACAGATTTTTAAGACCATCCAATTCTTCAGGTGTTATCTGATGGCGCTCACATCCACTTCCTCGTATTAAGGTTTGAGGATTAACAATTAATTTTCCTTGTAAACGCTACATATTTCAAATGAAAAGAGATTTTATTAGTCAAATTAACAAAATATTAAAATAATTAACTATTTGAATTCACTTACTGAGATCATAAAAAGTTAGCCAACCAATTTAAAATATTAAAAGTTCAATTACTAAATTTAAAAATATCTCAAAAGATTGAACACTTTATAATCTATTATCCCAAAAAAAATTAATAAGTTTAACATATAAAATTAAATTTCCTTGACGAATATAATTTTAGATTATATATATTCATAATATTTATTATTAATAATTTTAAAATAGCAATACTTAAATGATTTTTAATGGTTTTTTCTTTTTAATTTCTCCTCTAATAATGCTTTCTTTAAGAAAAAGTTCGCAAAGAGACTGTATTTTCTTATTTGTTTCCCTTTCTCTTTCTAAAAGAAGATTTTTATTATTTTTTTAGTATTAAAGTCTTTTTTTCTGTAAATTTATTAAAAACAATCCCTCAAATAATTAAGAGG